>CAJQZJ010033776.1:1995635-2007999 GCA_907164525.1 Lophiomys imhausi | reverse complement strand
GTGTGTGTGTGTGTGTGTGTGTGTGTGTGTGTGTGTGTGTGTGTATGTGTTTTTCCCATTATCTGTTTTCTTGGGTCTTGAGTATACCAGTACCACTCCACTCTCTTCCTTTCAATCAGGCATCATTCCTCTTAGTGCCTCAAAACTATACAACATCAATTGGTCTTTACGCCTCAAGTAGATTTTCTGGTTTATTGTTTAGTGTGTTGTTAGCTGATACTAACGGTATATTAAATGGCACAAGGGATGTACCAGTACTCTAGTGGAGGGACTCCAGAAGGAAATAATTGTTTCCTTACGTTTTCTTACCTAACACTGTTTTTTTTTAATAATTTATTTTTTATTTCTTCAAGTTACATCTCAATCACAATCCCCTCCCTACTCCCCCCTCCAGTCCCACCCTACCACCCTCCTCCCCCTCAACCCCCCATCCTCTTCCCTTCTTTTTTTTTTTTTTTAGTTTAAGGTATTTCTTTTTCCCCCCATCAGCTCTCCCTTTCAGTCCAAAAAATGGTTCTTTTTCTTATAACTATAAATACAATACAAAACAACAGAAATAAATAGGCCACAATTATAAGAGTTATATGGCTTAGCATACATTCCCAATGTCCAGTCCATATGTATTTGGCACCTGACTTTAACATTCTACTATCTAACCATCTCCATGAGTTTAAAGGTCTATATCTAACTCAGCTTTCATACTAACTTGCCTCACAATTTAAAAAATATCTTCTTAGATCCAGAACACCCTCTTGATTCCTAAACAACTCAAAATTTAAATGAGATTCTAGCTATCTATTCTTCAACCACCTCAGAGACCTGAGAGGGATAAATATATCTGATTATATAGGAAGTGCAGGTCCTGCAGCTTCCAAAACTAAAAAATGACATACCAGTGGCTGCCTGGACAGTTCCCGTTTTCTCTCCATACATTACAGCATCAATCTTCAGCCATTTGGCCCCATTTCTCTGACAGACATTGGTTGTAGAGCAGGAATTATGAAGGACTTACCTACCCTGTCTTGGCAGAGCTAGGCTGTCGACTTACCTGCTTCCAAGTTTTGTCCTTTTTGGACAGAAGTCTGTCTACAGTTGAAGCATGTGGTTTTTCTTGCCAAGAGAATGGCTTACCACCAATTCAATCATCTCCCACTGGAGATTCTTCGATGCTCATCTTCTACTTGGAGTAGAATAGGGGGTGCTGTCAGGAGCTGACATGTCTCGATATCAAAAAATCTTAAGTTAAGAAAACATCTTTGAATGCCATATTCTGCAGATCTCTTGAGGTTTTTGAAGATGCCCTATCTATCTCTTTTATTTAGATAAGCAAATATTGCTTGTCTCTTAGCAACTTGATTTCTGAGTAGCTTAGAAAATAACTGTGATAGACTGTCATAGTAACTAACAAAATGACACGTTTTCATGACTATTAGTTTCCGTTTCTTAATTATCCTAAACAGTTTATGACGGTTGGTAGCAAGAGGCCAAAACTTTACGTTGTTCTCTTAAATGACTTCCTGCTGATTTGGAACATAGTAAGCCTGTTTGGGGCCCAAATAAGAATGGAAAAATGGTTAAAAATGTGAATAGAATCATTTGATGTTCAGTCCTTTTGTGCTCAGCTATTTAGATGTCCTACGAAGTTCATAGACAGAAGCTGATCTTCAGAGCTTTACTGAAGATCTGGCTGGAGTAGTCTGTGGAGCTGAACAATCTTAGCGATTTTGAGTTGTTGTGATTGTAGACTTTTGAGAAAACTACTATTGAAGAAGTCTGCAAGGCTGAATCATCTGGGCCACTCGTCTTCTTTGGTGTCTGATCTGTTTTCTGCTGAGGTTTCTGTTGTCCAGTTGTCCCTGGATTCCTTGAATGGATGCTTTAAATCTCCTGGAAAGATAAGAACAGAGCCCTGCCCTAATCCTAACTCTGGGACAATTACCTTTTTTTTTTTTTTGGAGGGGGGGGTCAGGTAATATTTTTCCTGGAGCAAATTTGGTTTTTTGACAATATATAAAGTATTACCTTTCAATCCGGATTAAAGAAGAAACTATTTGATATTTTGGAGCTAAACAAATATATATTTTGAGATCTCAAAGGACAATTTGTTTGAATTGCAGCCTGCCTTTTGTAAGTAGCTTTTAAACTTAAATCTTTCCAAATCCTATGTGCCTGTCTCTGCATTCTAAGTTTTGGGATCAAAGACATGTGGTTCCCAAGTGATGGGATTAAAGATGTGCTCCTCCACCCCTGGATCAAAGTTTTTCTCTGTTTAGAGCTTGTTTTGTATCAGGCTGAACTTGAGCTCTGAGATCTGCCTGTTTCTGTCTCTAGTGTGTTGGGATTAAGGGTGTATTCTTCCCCAATGATGGGACTTACCTAACACTGTTATAAGAACAATTTGTCATGCTCATGAATTCATATTTGCTTAACAGACTAGTAGTAAATTTAAACACATGTATTTTTAAATAATCACTTGCAAAGTTAATCCCTTTATTATATGTGCCTTGGATGACAGGAAGTTCTCTAAAGATACTCTCCAGTACCTTCTGTGGGAGGGACAAAAAGTGTAAATAGTGAAAAAAAGACCCATTGAGATTAAGAAAAAAAAATAAACCGCCACTGACAGACTGTCAGTTAGAAATCTGAGACTGGAATGTGAAAGCCAGAAGCTGCTGTGGAGTAAAGGAAGCAGAAACCATAACTGTCCCAGACAAAAAGTAATAGTTACACATCAAAATGCAGTACTGAAGTGTTGGAGAGTCTGAGGGTCTCAGACACATGGGGGCAGCGACAGATCTGTAACAGGGTACAAAAACAGCTCCCACAATCTGGAGAGTGAATATAGAGTTCCTGAGGGCCCTTGACACAAGGGAACTACCACTAGTCCATGGTGGGTCATGCTCATGATCCCCTTCTCATCTATCATGAAATATTCATAGGCCTAATCTCTTGTAGCCTTTATGTGAGTAATTATAGCTGTCGTGAGTGGATGAGTGAACAAGTGATGCCATGTCCAGGAGACAGTGTTGTACCATGCAGTGCATCAACACATACATCATTCTTTATACCCCTTCTTTCGTACTGTTCCCTGAGGTTTTGAAGCATCTCAATTGATTTATAGTAAACTGTTCCATAAAGTACAAACTACAGAACCTGTACATTGTTTTTATCTTGGTAGGACCATATTCAGAGACCCCCCCAATGATATCACTTGGTTTTGATCCATTGTGAGAGTCCATCAAAATGGAACGGACATGCTTGGACTCTGGTGTACCAGGCTATTTTAGAACACGATTTAAACTGAACACAAATGTTCTATTGTGAAATCAATCATTCTCTCCTCATCCTGCATTCTAACCTCCATTTATATAAATAACATTTGGAAATATTTCTAGATTCTAAGAGGAGAACCTTAATCACATTATGATAAAGGTTGTTCCAAAATCTGGACATTTCACTTGCATGAAATACATAACAGAATGTGGCTATGGGGAAAGGATATATGTTTAACATATGCATTAGAGGTCTTCTTTTAAAAACCGAACTTTTTGAACTAGAGCATAAAAGCTAGAAAGTAACAAAGACACAGATTTCTAGCCACTTCAAAACTTGATCTGAAATTTTAAATTCCTTAAAAATGCACCATTTCTCAATCTTGACTACTATTTTCAAGATTATTGAATCTTCAAGTGTCTCTCAGCCATTAGGGATTCCTCCTTCGTGAATTCTCTGTTCAGCTCTGTTCCTCATTTTCTAATTGGATTATTTGGTTTCTTGGCATTTAATTTCTTGAGTTCTTGGTAAATTTTGGATATTAGCCCTCTGTCAGATGTGGGGTTGGTGAAGATATTTTCCCAATCTGTAGACTGCCGTTTTGTTCAAAAGACAGTGTCTTGCTCAGCATCCTTAATCATCAGAGAAATGCAACTCAAGACAACTCTGAGATTCATCTCACACCTGTCAGAATGACTCAGAGCAAAAGCTCATATGACAGCACATGCTTGTGAGGCTGTGGAGAAAGGGGAACCCTCCTCCATTGTTGGTGGGAGTGAAGGCTTGTGCAACCACTATGGAAGTCAGTCTGGCAATATCTTAGTAAACTTGGAATAGCTCTGCCTCAGGACCCAGCCATACCACTGCTGAGTATACATCCAAATGATTCCTCACCGAATCACAAGGAAGTTGCCTAATCTATGTTCATAGCAGCCTTATTTTCAATAGCTAGAAATAGGAAACAACCCAGATGTCCCTAAACAGAAGAATGGATTAAAAAACGGTGGTACATCTACACAATGGAATATTACTCAGCTATCAGAAACAACGAAATCATGCAATTTGCAGCCGAATGGATGGAACTAGAGAAGCTTATCATGAGTGAGCTAACCCAGACCCAGAAGGATGCACATGGCATCTATTCACTTATAGTCGGATTTTAGCCATATAGTACAGGATAACTATATTACAATGAATCCACCAAAGGGAACATGAACATAGATTTTTTTTCTTGTCAGTGAGACACTTTGCCCTAGTGGTACTACCTTTTATGCCGCCAATGTATGAGGAGGCTCTTGGCCCTCATATGACTGCTGAACTGGGACAGGGAACTGTTATGTAGGGACACTCCACTCCAGAGTTGTGGGATGAAAGGGATGGGAGTAGAAGGTGGGAGGGTGGGACAGGGAGGGGTAGAAAGAGGGCACTACGTTGGAGATGTAACCTAAAATAATAAATAAATTAATTAATTAATTAAAAAAAGAAAGGAAAAGACTAAAGAGGAGGAAAAAGATTATTGAATCATATATAAATTAGAACAGACTCTAAAATGATAAGTATTAGTCAGTCTTTCATTGATGAGATCAAAATACCCAATGATCACTCACAGGAGAAGGTTGTATTCTGGTTCCTGCTTCCAGTGTGCTTTTCAACAGTGGTCAGAGTCTGCACACTTTTTATGTTCAGGTTCTTGGCCTCTATCCAAATTAGTGAAAATAAGATAAATGCAAATTTACAAAGGAAGCAAACTACCTTTATCTATACCAGAATGATATAACAGCTTATAAAGGGATGGACTAAACTCAATTGAATGTGGACCTATGCAGGAATATCCAAGGGCCTAGTTAGTTTGGATTTTCTTTGTATGTTCAAAAGAAGGAGGAGCTGATTAATAAGAGGCATATTTTGAGTAGCTTTGTGTTGATTGATTAACCGATTAGCTCAAATATTCATTTTTCTTTTCTGTTTTTCTTTTTCTCTTTTTACTATTTTTAATGTTTATTCACTACTTCAAGCCACATCTCCAACACAGTGCCCTCCCCTCCTCTCCCAGTCCCACCCTCCCACCCTCCCAACCTATTCCTCCAGAGTGGGGTATCCCCACACATCAGTACCCCATCCCAGTTCAGCAGTCATATGAGGGCCAAGAGCCTTCTCATATACTGGGGTCTAACATGACAGAACCACTAAGGCAAAGTGTCTCATGAACAAAGTCTCTGTTCCTGTTCCTTGTGGTGTGTTGGTTGTACAATAGTTATCCTGTACTATATGGCTAAAATCCAATTATAAGTGAATAGATGTCATGTGAATCTTTCTGAGTCTGGGTTAGTTCACTAGGGATGAACTTTTCTAGTTCCATCCATTTGGCTGCAAATTGCATGATTTCGTTGTTTCTGATAGCCGAGTAGTATTCCACTATGTAGACGTACCACCATTTTTTACCCATTCATCAGTTGAGGGACATTTGGGTTCTTTCCAGTTTCTAGCTATTACAAATAAAGCTGCTATGAACATAAATGAAGAAATGTCCATGTGGTTTGGTGAGGAATCATTTGGATGTATACCCAGAAGTGGTATGGCTGGGTCCTGAAGTAGAGCTATTCCAAGTTTTTTTGGTTTTTTTTTAATATATTACCAGATTGATTTCCATAGTAGTTGTACAATTTTGCACTCCCACCAGCAAAGGAGGCGTGTTCCCCTTTCTTCACATCCTTGCCAGCATGTGTTGTCATCAGAATTTTTTATCTTAACTATTCTGACAGGTGTGAGATGGAATCTCAGTCATCATGAGTTGCATTTCTCTGATGATTAAGGATTTTGAGCATTTCTTCAAGTGTCTCTCGGCCATTAGAGATTTCTCTTTTGTGAATTCTCGGTTTAGCTCTGTTTCCCATTTTTTGATTACATTATTTGGTTTCTTGGTGTTTAATTTCTTGAGTTCTTTATAAATTTTGGATATTAGCCCTCTGTCTGATGTGGGGTTGGTAAAGACCTTTTCCTAATCTGTAGGTTGCCATTCTATTCTAATGACAGTGTCCTTTGCCTTACAGAAGTTTTTCAGTTTCATGAGGTCCCATTTATTGATTGTTGATCTTAGAGCCTGGGCTGTTGGTGTTCTGTTCAAGAAGTTGTCACCTGTGCTAATGAGTTTGAGATTTTCTGCACTTTCTCTTCTATTAGACTTAGTGTGTCCAGTTATATGTTAAGGCCATTGATCCACTTGGACTTAAGTTTTGTACAAGGTGATAAATATGGGTCTAATTTCATTCTTTTACATGTGGACATCCAGTTAGAGCAGTACCATTTGTTGAAGATGCTATCCTTTTTCCATTGTACATTTTTGGCTTCTTTGTCAAAGATTAAGTGACCATAGGTATGTGGATTCATTTCCAGGTCTTCAATATGATTTCATTGATCAACTAACTGGTCTGTCTCTATACCAGTACCATGCTGTTTTTATTACTATTGCTCTGTAGTATAGCTTGAAATCTGGGATTATGATACCTCCAGACTTTTTTTAATTGTACAGGATTGATTTAACTATTCTGGCTTTTTTGTTACTCCATATGAAGTTAAGAATTACTTTTTCGAGGTCTATAAAGAATTGTGTTGGTATTTTGATAGTAATTTCTTTTAATTGGTATATTGCTTTTTGCAGGATGGACATTTTTATTGTTGATCCTACCTATCCATGAGCATGGGAGATCTTTCCAGATCTTTGCATCTTATGATGTCCCCTTCAATATCTTTCTTCAAGGATTTGATATTCTTCTCATACAGGTCTTTACTTGTTTGGTTAGAGTAAATAAAAGGCAGAGGGAAAATACCCAAATCAACAAAATCAGAGATGAAAAGAGAGAAATAACAACAGACATTGAGGAAATCTAAAGAATCTTTATGTCTTACTTTAAAAATCTGTTCTCCACCAAATTTGAAACCTAAACTAAATGGAGAATTTTTTTGATAGATTCCACCTACCAAAGTTAAATCAAGATCAGTTTAACAGATTAAACAATCCTACAATGCATAAGGAAATAGAAACAGTCATTAAAATTCTCCCAACTCCCCCCCCCCCAAAAAAAAAAAAAAAACCCAGGGCCAGATGGTTTCTGCACAGAATTCTACCAGACCTTCAAAGAAGAGCTAATACCAATACTCTTCAAATTCTTCCACAAAATAGAATCAGAAGGAACACTGTCAAACTCACTCTATGAGGCCACAGTCACCCTGATACCTAAACCACACAAAGACCCAACAAAGAAAGAGAACTTCAGACCAATTTCCTTCATGAACATAGACACAAAAATATTTAATAAAATACTGGCAAACCGAATGCAAGAACACATCAAAAGTATCATACAACATGATCAAGAAATCTTTATCCCAGGATTTCAGGGATGGTTCAACATATGAAAATCCATCATTGTAATTCACCATATAAACAAGCTAAAGGAAAAAAAAAAACACATGATCATCTCACTAGATGTTGAAAAAACATTTGACAAAATCCAACACCAGTTCATGCTGCAATCTTAGAGAGAGCTGGTATTCAAGGACCATACATATAAATAATAAAGGCAATATGCAGCAAGCCAGTAGCCAACATCAAATTAAATGGAGAGAAACTTAAAGCATTTCATCTAAACTCAGGAACAAGGCAAGAATGCCCACTTTTGGCATATCTCTTCAGCATAGTACTTGAAGTTCTTGCTAGAGCAGTAAGACAACTAAAGGAGATCAAGAGGATACAAATTTAAAAGATAGAAGTTAAATTATCCCTATTTGCAGATGATATGATAGTATATATACATAACCCCAGAAACTCCACCAGAGAACTCCTACAACTAATTAGCACCTTCAGCATGGTGGCTGGATACAAAATTAATTCAAAAAAATCAGTAGCCCTTCTTTATACAAAAGATATTCATTTTTCTCCTATGCACATGACTTTGCATAATACACCTGTCTTGAATCACATACATGCTCAATTTTCCATAGACATGGGATTGTAACTAGGAATTCTACCTCAAAGGTTTCTAAAGGGTACAGAATAGCCTCACTACACATGCACCCCAAACCAGTTTAGGCCAGACCAGCCCTTATATTCTTCACACCCAGATATTTTTTTAATGTACTTGAATAGAAACTGTCTAAAGTTGTCTTTTTCCAGAGATGTGATAACTTGGACTATTTTGGGGAGATGAGAGCAAATGTATCCTGGTGTGGTTAGAGAATGGAGTGATTCTGAGGGTACATTGTTTGGAAATGGGTGTGCATGCATAGTATGTTCAGATGAGGGAACTAAGCTGCCAAGGTCCTTATTGAAAGATGAAGGGTGTACAATTGTTTTAAAATAGGTATCCTATTCTAAATCACATTTGTTTGCCTCAAGTGCAGGCCATAGTCCCTGGGATCCATATGCTTGGGCAGAACATAATGGTAGCTGGAGTGTGGTGGACTAGTTGTTTTCCCTAGCATGAGCAGGAATCCAAGGGCATTTCTGGAAGGCATTGTTCCACTTATCTATTCTTTTCAAGTATATTCTATTTTCTGAAGTTTCAAAAATCTCCCCTTATGGGCTCACTAGCTGGAGATACAGAATTTACTGAATGAGCCTGGTGGAGGCATGACTTATTTAAAACATAGTATGTAATAATTATAGAGGTTCTGTGTCAGGTCCATAGCATCTTCCTGTTCTCCAAAGGAAATCAGCTTTTCCTTGTTCATGGTTGAAGCCCAAGCTAGAGGACTTAGATATTTGGCTGGGAAGCAATTTGGTCTGTCGTTTCTCACATATGAGCCACCTGCTTTCCCCTATTTGCTATTGTAAGACATGAGTCCTTCACACACAGCTTCCATTTCAACTTCTACTTCTTCTGGATTCCCTACCTGTAAAAAGAAATAAATGGCTAATTAAACTATTTAACCAGTATTTGTATTATCATTAATTGGTTTGGTGGCTAATCCTTAACCATCCATTATAAAAGAGCACACAGAAAACACATGGATTTTTAACAAGCCTTGGCCTGAATTGTTCAATCCTAGCCCATTTAAGCTAGCTCATAATTCTATTACTTAAATATGACCCCATCTATACATACGTCCCCTTGGACTGCCATCCTCCACAACATGCCGATGTTCCTGGCCATGTGGAATGGGGTTCTTTTTTCTAACCCATGGTGTGTGCATCCTTCTTCCTGCTCCTGGCTGGAATGCTTTCTTCTTCCTGCTGCTGGCTGGAATGCTTTGATCCTCTGTCTAAAGTGCAGGCTTCCTGTTGTAATCCCAGGAAGTTCCACCTTTCTCTGTCGTTGACCAATCTCAGGCCTCGGCATTTTATTTAACCAATAAGAATCAATATAAGTAGCAGACAGCAAACAGGGCCAATTAATTAACATTTAGAATGCTTAACACTACCTCAACAATTCCCTCCTTTTGTCTAAAAAATAAAAGGCTAAATTTTTTAACTCATATAGTAAAAACAATAAGAACAAATATGAAACAATCGAGAAAACCATATATAAAAGTTATACACATAATATTTAGCCTATTTGTATCAGGCAATCTTGAAGAAGAAAAAAAATCTTCTATCTATCTTGCTGTGTCTAAACTTCTGAACCTAAATAATTTCTATCATATCCTATATTTATAAACCTAAATTTTTATTTAGACTTGAAAATATCCTTTTAAATCCTAAACAACTCAAGTTCAATTGAAATTTTATAACTATTATGCCTTCAACCCCATCAAAGACATAAGAAGGGATAAAGTTATTACTTGAGTGAGTAGGAAGCCTAGGAGAGCAGCTTCCAAAAAGAAATATGACAGTTTGTTGCCTAGACAGTCCCAAATATCTCTTGATATTGTTGGAGCATCATCTTCAGCCTTCTGGCCAAGCATTTTTCACAGACTAAATTGTGCAGCAGGAAATAAGGATTTTCCCATTCTGTCTCTGCAGAATTAGGACATCGACTTACCTGCATTTAAGCTCTGGTCCATCTTTGGACTGTATATAGTCTGTTGAGAGAGCAGGGGCATTTGCCCAATAGAATTATCTCCTGATGGGAGATTTCTTTTTGAGGAATTTTCTCCTGATAGGAGATTTCTTTTTGATGCTCATTTTCTTCTTCCAAGTCAAAATGGGAGCTGACAGGAGCTGACTGTCTTAAGTCAAACAATTCTTAAAATAATAAAAACATCTTTAAATGCCATTTTCTGTATGCCTCTGAGGGTTTTGAAGACATCTACTATGTTATTTATAAATCTATCTATTATCTATCGATCTTTGAACAAGCAAACTGTATATTTTAACCGTTTACTATCTGTTTTACCTATTAAGTCAATTTTGTGAAAAATTAAGACTAGTATTTGACATGACCAGAAGCTTGACTGGCTAGCAATCAACAGGTATTACCCAGACCCCTAAATAGATTTCAATAGCAACCCATAAAAGGATTGGAAGTAAACCTATAGTTTTAAATGAGTTGTATAGGCACAATACCTCATATAAGAGTTGAAATATACATAATATGTGTCAAAATATAAAATTCTATACTAATGAATCAAACTTAATCTTACTTTTGTATCAATATACAAAATTCTATACCAATGCATCAAAAGACAACCTTATTTAAAGAAAAACTATAGTTTTGAGTTTTATAACAGATTCAATAATCTATACTTATAACTTTTCATTTCTATATTTATTTTTCTTTTCAAGTCTTTTCCCCCTATATAAGAGAGAAAGAAGGATAGAGAAAGGAAAAAGAGATCTCCAAGTCTAACTTGATATACCTTGCTTAACAAGACCATATAACTATTTGTAACAATTCCTCCTAAATATCCATCATCCACCCCACTTTTTCGAATGGGACGTCGCTCACTTAAAACTGCTTCCTGCTTAATTGGAATGCAGAAAACCTGTTTGGGGGCCCAAATAAAATGAAAAAAAAAATGGTTAAGCAAGTAAATTATAACATTTGTTGTCCAGTCTCTATGGGCTCAGCAATTTGAAAGTCCTGAGCAGTTTGTAGTTTGAAGGTAGACTTTGGTAGGAAAGTTCAGAGCTTTTTTGATGTCTTGTCTGGGACAGTCTTTGAGGCTGGGCCATGTCAAAAACCTGTTTGAAGTTCTTCTGGATGCAAATTTTTGAGGAAACAGCTATTGAGGCAGTCTATGAGGCTGTATCATCTGGGTTACTTGTCTTGTCTTCTTTGGACTCTGGTCCAGTTCTGAAAATATATAATTTCTCACAAGTAACATATAGTTCTGCAATTACCAAAATGCCTTTGATGTGCAGGATGCACAAATCAATTAAGGAATATTTTCTGTTCTTTGAAAAGCAGAAAGATATTTGTAAGTCTCCATTCATGCCATATAAAAACATGGCACATAATAGAATTACATATATATGCTATATATAATCTATTTTAAATTGAAAATACAGTATAAGACTTATGGAGTTTAAGTATTTTCCTCTACAGTTGACATACATTTATTAATTGTTTAAAACAGGTTTATTCTGTGTTGTTCTGGCCTTTAATAGATTAGGTTGGCCTCAAACTCAAAAGGAACTAATCTGTCTCTATCTTTGTCTCCCATGTTTTGGGATCAAAGTTATGCATTTATATATTTTTTCTCTCTTTTTCTCCTTTCTGTGGGGGTTTAATTTCTATGTTGATATATCTATCCTTATAGAGACAGGGTTTCTCTTTGTAGCTTGGGCTGTCTTGATTTGCTCTGTAGAACTCTGTAGGTTAGATTGGCCTTGAACACACAAGGAGCCCGTTTTATCATTGTCTCCCAAGTTTTGAGATCAAGGTATGAATTTAAATAATTGAATTACCCTTATTAAATAATATAAATTAAATAATTTTTTGTATTATTTTGAGTTCCAATTCTCCCATGGAAGCACCATTATTAAGGAGATTCTTGTAAAATAGCATGATATACTAACTTATGTTAGCTTTTCTTAACTGTTGTCTGTGGGAGTCATGCATGTTCTTCCCCAGGGTAACTCTGGGTTCTTACATTGATTAACAGAATCTCTCTCTCTCTCTCTCTCTCTCTCTCTCTCTCTCTCTCTCTCTCT
>CAJQZJ010033776.1:1956593-1988242 GCA_907164525.1 Lophiomys imhausi | reverse complement strand
CTGTGGGTCCTGAGATGGTTCTGCAGTCCCCATTTATGAACAAGTGAGTAAAGGACTGACTCTTCATAGTCTCCATGTGCTGGAATGACACACACACACACATGAATTTGTCAGTACAGACCAGAACCTAGTCTTCTAAGGGAAACATGTCATTGGGTTCCTAGGAGACTCAGGTCAGTACATATTTATTTACCAGACAATATGTCACATTGTTTTAAAACCATCTTCGGTAGTCTCCATGATCTCTAATTTCCATGAGAGAAATATGGAGAACAGCGCTTAGACTCAGACCTGAATAAAGCTGATCCAACACACACTGTGAGACCATCACAGCTTTCTAGGAATGAGAAGTTCCAAAAGACCTTTGCCATACAAAGTACAATGTTTTGACCAATACCCTACGCCTTTCCTACACACAAGGTTGTACAAAGTGTGGCTTTAAGTAGATCATGGAAAGGACGCTCTTGATAGTGTAAGTGCTGAGACCTGAGGACAGAGCCTGGTCTTTCTGGTCACCTAAGTGCTACACTTTGAGTGACCCAATTTTCTGAAGCTCTGCACACATTTACATCTTTGTTATTAATGTTGTTGTAGGGGTTATGAACAGTTTCTTTAGCAAGTAAGTAAATGTGAAAATACAGAATGGTGTATAATGAATAATTGGATATAGCCAGTAGATACACTCTTAGTTCAGGTTGTGATAAGTAACAAATACCACAAAACAAGTATAGCATATGAAATATTTCTAACAGTGGTGACCATGAGAAGTCCCAGCCAGGAACTTTTCAGGCAGGCCAGCAGAGGCATTACCAAATCACAGATTTCATCTCATTGTGTTTTCATACTGTGAAAGGGCCAAGGAGTGCTGAGGCTTTTGTGTGAACACTGATGCCAATCATGGGGGTCATAGGCTAATGACCTAATCACCTTCCAGAGGCCTTCTTCCTGAACTAATCACATCATTTATCAGTTGTATACAGTAACATTTTTGGCAGGATCCCAAAATTCTGAGCATTCTCTCCTGAGCATCCCAAATGCGTGAACTTCTCAGATGCAAAATACATTCATCCCACCCTAACTATTACAAAGGTCTTAATTAAATTCTAACATCAGCTTTAAATTTTACATCTTGATTCTCAAACTAGTAACTAAGTCTGAATTATGAGCAAAACTCAAGGTACACTTTATTCTGAAAAAAAAAGGCCTTTTGTGATGTTTGAATAACAGCAGCATTACTGTTATTCAACATTCAGTTGTTATAAATGCACAAGGATTACCCCCTTTGAAAGTTTAGCACATCTCACATGCTCTCTATTCTACACTATGGCCAAAGTTTGTAGCCATTAAATCAGTTTCTTTTCCATGGTAATGAATAATCAGGAAGAAATATGTCTGTTACCCAGATCTGGATCAAAATGAGAAGGGGGAAGACACATCAACGGTGCTACACAATTGTAGGAAGCCAACAGGACTCATTTGCACAAGCTGCTTGTCTCCTCTGAGTGCTAAATGTGTAAATTCTATTCCAGGAACAATTCATTTTATCCTCGTCAGGGCTAGTTCTTTGGACAAGTGGCAGGGGCATTACTTGTTTGTAGAAATAAATTAATCCAGCCTGCTCACCGGGGCCCATGTGAGTGTGCAGCTGCCATGCAGTAACAGATAGCATCCAGGTTCACAGTGGATCAGTTGCCCTCTACTGCCCAAGCCACTGAAGTATGAGGATGATCAGGCCACAGGGAACCATTTAGAGCTCTGGCTGATAGGACAGAGTCCACTCTAGCAGAGAGGAGAAAGCACATTATTTCATAGAATGTGTACCTTATGAGATTTCTTCATCCTATTTTATGCTTGAGCTAAGTTCTACCCAAAGGTATATGAACTCAAACCCCACATAAAGGTAGTTGTGATGTACAATACTTGAGAAACAAGCTCACAACACACTGAACACATGTTCAGTGTCTTGCAGATGAGAGTAAATCGTTAATATCAACTCATTTAACTTTGAAGGAAATAGAAAGAAAAAAAATGTAAAATGAACATGTTCACTGGTTAACTCATATATTACTCTGCTTTTATGAAAATATATGGGGGTTGTTGGTAAAATACATGCAAAATGGGAAAATATCAAGCTTGTAATTTTGAAAGGGTAACTTTAAGTGTAGTTTGTTTTCTTATGAATTTGAAACAATGCCAACCTTGAGCACAAGAATATGGGATATTTGAAGAAGTTACACATCTCCAAAATTGTGTCTTAAGAGTTAAGATAGTTAAGCAAATTAAAATATTTAATGCTTTTAATTTAAAATAATATTAATTAACTTGCGAGGAGGGTCCTACAACAACAGTATATAGTTCCTGTCTACTTTTATGTGGACTCTAGGACTAGAATTTATGGTTTCAAGCTCACACAGCAATCCATTTAACCTAAAAAGCCATTTCAACTGCTTTTATTTAGTGTTTTAAAGAGTAATTTTTGAACTTCACTAAGGTTATATTCTATTACATTAAGCCATTACAGTTCTGAGTTTATTCAACACTCAGACAGTGCTATTACTGGAAATATTCACCTGAAATTCTTCAGTTTCAAAGAATGGAGAATTTCATCATGCTGAAGTTCTGAGGAGCAGAAAAACCTCCATCAGAGGTCTATACACTGTAACAACACAGGTGTCACCTGAGCAATGGCTCAGTGTGATCTTTGTTCACATTATTAGAGTCTAGGTTCTTCATTGCTGTTCTTTACTGTTTCTGCCTGTGTCCCATCTCACACAATCCCCAGGAGTCTTGTGTTTAGCTTTCTAACATGCAAACTGGAGACTGTGCCTTCTTCTTCAGATGCTATCAGTGCACGCATAATCTAACATCTTTCATAGTTAGCATCAGACCATTTGTCTTCCAATTGTTACCTTGCTGTAATACATGAGACTTTTGTATTAAAGTCACATAGAAGAGAGCTCCTGAAAACAAGTGCATGCTATGTTCCTCCATATGCCTTAGCTCATCTAAACTTATCTCATTTATTACTTCTTTCTTAAAATTTACTCCTTTTAGGGATAGAGAAATGGCTCAGCAGTTTATGTTATTTGTTGATATTACAAAGGACTCAAGTTTGATTCCAAAGAACCACAGGGGCAACTAATAACTTCCTATAGTTTCAGCACCAGGGAAACTGACCTCTTCTTCTGGCCTCCACTGGCACCTGCAACATGTGGCAGACATGTACACACAAACAAAAATGAATTAAAAATATACATCGATTTTCCTGAATAGTCCCAAGAATTATCCATGAAGATATGTGTATGCATACCCAAGATATTTCAGTGAATGCTGGTTTCTAGAAGGTGTTTAATGGTGGTTTCTAAAATTTACTTTAAAAGACTCATTACAGTTGCACTTGGTGACAACTCTAAGATTCTTCTTTTTTAATTTGCAATTTTCTCTCATTTTTTACTACTAAATATAATAAGTTTTTTTTCTGTAAATGATTTTAAAATGTTGAAGAACTGTGATCGTCAACCTGGTAAGACCAGGTACCTAGCATATTAAAAGACAGTTCATTATTCACTATTGCCCAAGAGGAGGGTGGAAACTTCAATCCTGGGTCAGTTGAAATGGGGCTGTAGCCTCTGTGAGGGTGTGATGTAGTTGAGAGTTCCTTATACTTTCCACACAAGTAGGTAAGGTCTGGTAGGAAGGCATGGATTTAGTTAGATGGTGACTACAAGTTGAGTCCAATTGTCAGGCACCTGCCCTTGGGGTAATTATGAAGCCTGGATAGTGGCTCAGAACATGAGTATCTCATAAAAGCTGCAGTTAGGTGCCAACCCAGGATTCTTTGGCATGTGCGGTGTTAGCTTGAAGAGAGGTTGTTGGCTACTAACTCTATGAAGGCTAGTCCTTCAGGATCAGCCAGACCTGACGTCTAAGCTCTGGCATGAGGACAAGATATCATTAAGACAGGGTAGGAAAAAAAAAAAAAAGACAGAGTAGGAATTGAAAGTGGACCACAGCCATGTCAAGAAATAACTAGAGTGGCCGCCACTGATCTCCCTATATTCTCATTTCCATCTCTCCTCCTTTGCTAATAGAAAGTATTGATCTTTTTCTCCACATTACCGACATGATATGAAAATAGAGTCTCAAAAGAAGTCTCCTAGCTGCATTTCCCCAGAATCCCATCTTCCTATCTAAGCATTGAGGGTTAGACAATGACACTGAGAGTGGTGTTTTAAATAGAACTAGTGACTTTTTTAAAATCCCAAGTTGAATGCTAGGCAGCCTTTGAATCGTAAGGTACTCTTAGGATCCACTTGATGTCTGTTTCTAACATCATTGTGTAGCCTCACAATCTAGACAAACTTTTCCTGGCAGAAAAAATAGACTCTTGAATTGTCAGCACTGCAGAATTCTTTTCACTGGACAGTAATATTAGCACAGAGAAAGCAAATCATATTTATTTGTGTTTTTGATTTATAAACTTATAATGAAAACAGCTTCCATGTGGATTTTCTTCAAATGAATTTTATGCTAATTTTCAGAAAGTTCATATTCTTTATGCAATATTGGTACATTAGAGTTAGAAAAAGATTGCTTTGATTCCCAGGTATCTTATGAGTTTTTATTGGGTGGGAGAGAAAGCAGAAAGTGGTATCTGTAGCAAAAAGTGGATGTGAATGGCCATTTCTGGAAGCAGAGAACACTTTGAGTTTCTTTTTTATTTTTGATATTGAATAATGTAATTTTGGTAATGTGATTTCAAAAATGTACTAACATTTCCCTGTGTCTAGATTTGGTTCAATGAGCTAACCACATAATGAACTACTTATAAGTCATTGTACATTATCATTTTCTTAAAGTAATTTAATAATAATAAAATACATACAGGAACAAATCAATCTTTCTTCTGAATGTCAATAAATATTTAATCTCAATTTAGTCCAAAATAACTGTGTTAAAGGAATGTCTTAGCAACTTCATAACTCTGTTGAAAGATTATCATAATAAGCTTCCCAACTTTAATCTTGCAACAAGTAAGTTTCTCTTCAATGCATCCAATTAATGAAAAAAAATGTGTTATAATAAAACTCACGTAGAAGTTAAATGTCTGAGCCTTTGACTTATAAACAATTGCAGTATAATTATCATAATTCATTTTAAACTATTTATATAGAAGCCCATAGATGTAATACTTAAGCAAATATATACCCTTACATGGTATTTGGATCTATATTATCTTAGAAGATCAATTTCACAGAACCCTGTATAGATTTTTAAGAATGTGGGTACATATGCACTTCCCCTTTTTCCATGATATTTAAAAGACACATTATATTTAAATCAATTTAAGAAGATCTTACTATGCTAAGAATGCAACATAGAGTAATACAAGCTCTATTCCTTAGACTATAAAGTCCCCCAGAGGAAATCAGACTCTTAGCAAAATAGTTTTAGCACTAGCTGAGGAATGTTGTCAACAAGCTCTGCAAACTTCAATGGGGGACAGCAGGCTATGGCTGTTTTACAAAGACAAACTTCCTAGTGGATGAGTCTCCTCTAAGAGTTAGAAAATGATTGATAAGTAACAAGATGTAGACAAAATGTCAATTCCTGAATGCTCAGAGACTCTCTTGATTTATTATCTTAACTTAACACATAGTGAAGAATGTGCTCTAAATAATGAGACAGTGAGTGAAGGCAGGAGTTTCTATCACTAAAGTGTTTATGATGTATGTTACAGAACTTCCACTTTTTTTCTTCTTGGCAAAAGTGGTCATATCAGAAAGGTGCTCCCAGTTTCTAGAGAATCAATTCAAGGCTTATCAGGAAGGATTATATGAATTGATCCTGTAAGTCTGCTAATGCAGTGTAGTGTACATTACCAAGCTTTGAGGGGCTATATAAAAGAAGTCCCTGAGTTTGAAAATTGAGCAGTGCTGTATTCTCTAGGACGTGGAAATAGTTATGATATGGGTTGGGAATATACAGAACTCAGAAAAGTTCTAGATCACCAGTGTAAGTGACTTCATATTAAATAAGGGAGTCAGGAAAAAAACATCCATAGCAGTGATCACATGCTTAACAAGTAGAGACAGATGTGGAGTATCCATGTGGAGAAATCTTCCAAGCAATTGGGTATTTGAGTGTAAACTTTATAGAGAAGATAGGACCATGATGGTAGGAAAAAAATAAGTCTTTTCTATGTGAATTTACCAAAGAAAAGAACGAGTGTAAGAAAAGAGAAACCATATTTTGAGAGAGGAGAGAGAGAAACAAATCTCTGAACCAAGAAAGGAGTGATGAAAGCCCCAAATAACACCAAAAACTAGGATGAAAGACAGGAAGAAGAGCAAAGCCAGTGAACTAATATATTAATATTGTCAACAAAATGGGAAAGTTAAAAATATGAGAATGAAGGGAGAGATAAATTTAAAAGAATGAGAAGAATTGTAAACATGTGGAGCATAAACAAGTTTTCAAATACAAATTATAATAATTTAAAAAATAAAAAGGAGAAACATTGAAAATCTATTTAAATAGGGATAAATAAAGGCTTAAATTTTTCCCCAAACTGCGAATAGACATGGATATACAGATACATCTAAAAGATCCTCAGCTAGCATAAACCAAAACATACTTTTACCAAAGCACATTGGAGTGAAACGGTCAAAAACACAGGACAATGAGAAAATCTTGAAAATGTAAAAAGAAAAATATCAAATCATACAAATAATCGTCCCTTAGATATGCACCATCACTCATGAAAAATAAATCTATGAGCCAAAAGAAAATGAGAAATATATTTAAAGTGCTGCAAGAAAGAAACAAACAGTAAATAAACTCAAATTTGCCACCTAAGAAAGCTATTGTAGCAGGTTTTTCTTTCTAAATATTAGAAGAAATAGTCTGTCTCAGAAAAGCAGAAACTGAAGTGACTGACCTCCTCCACTAGCCCAACTGTACACTAATATTTATATGAACCCAACAATAAGAATGGAAGGATGAAAACTGAGTTATTGCTCAAGATTCTTTTTGGATACAGAATATAGAAATTGGTTTATACAATATGAATATGGCTAATATAATAATGAATATCATGATTAAACAAAAGAGAACCTGGTAGCCACTCAATATAACATAATGAAAGCCCTGACAATCCAATCTGATATTGAAGATCTGAAGAATTGCAGAGACTTGTATCAAGCCCACATGAAAAGTCAAAGAAGGTAGAGTGAAATGTCTATGAATCCTGGCATCAGTGACAGGAGCATTCAGTCATGGTCCTTTCTTGACTAATTCCATGCATTTCATACTTCCAACTATTTCATTCCCAATTCACATTGTAAATATGGCTAAAAGCAGTCACCAATAACCAAGTAGTAGCTTGAATGCTAAGATACCTGAAATTTATCAGACCAAATTAGTTAATCCATTGCTTCCTGATTCAACCTTACTCAAATTTTCATGACATGGACAAAATATAGACAAATTATTTTCAAGATCTAACATAAATTGCTATTAGTCCAATTTTTCTATTTTTCTATTTTTATTTATTCAAGTTACGTCTCAATTGTAGCCTCCTCCCTCCTCAACAGGTCCCATCCTCCCACACTCTTTATTCTCTCCCTCCTTTCCTTCTCCTCAGATGAGGGGAGCCCCCAATGTACCAACCCCTCCCTCAGTTCATCAGTCACATGAGAGCTAAGAGATTCCTCTTGCACTAGGGCCTGGCATGACAGTCCAGCTAGGGTAGGGTGTTCCACTAACAGGCAACAGAGTCCATTTGAGACATTTGACAATGGTTCTTCATCTTCATGACCAAGTTGCCTATCGTCTATATTTCTAGGGGGCCTAGGTCCAATATATATCCTTTTTTTTGGTTAGTGTTTCAGTTTCTGTAGGCCTCTAGGGGTCTAGGTTGGTTAGTTCTGTTAATTTCCTGTGGAGTTCTTGGCCCCTCCACATCTCTATTTCTCATCCCTATCTATTACAAGACTCCAAGAGCTCCACCTAATATATAGCTAGCTGTGTGTCTCAGCTTCTGTTTCAATCTATTGCTGGGTGGGGTCTCTCATAAGATAGGTTAGGTTCCTGTCTGTTTGGGTCTGTGAGTTGTAGGATGGATATCTTGTACCAAATGGCTAATATCCAGCTATAAGTGAGTACATACCATGTGTATATTTCTGGATCTGGATTAGCTCACTCAGGATGAGCTTTTCTAGTCCCATACATTTGCTTCCAAATTTCACAATTTCCCTGTTTCTGGTAGCGTATTAGTATCCTATTGTGTAAATGTAGCAAAGTTTCTTTTTCTTGTTTTTGTTTTTTTATACATTACTCAGTACATCTGGGTTGTCTATATAAAACTGGAAGACTACAACTAACAGAAGAGAACGTGAGGAAAAGCCTTGAACTCATTCCACAGTAGACAACTTCCTGATCAGATTACCAATAGCTCAGGCTCTAAGACCAACAATTAATAAACAAGAACTTATGAAACTGAAAATCTTCTGTAAAGCAATGAACATTGTCATTAGAACAAAATGGCAGCCTACAGATTGGGAAAAGATCTTTACCAACCTCACATCCAACAGAGGGTTAATATCCAAAATATATTTTAAAAACTCAAGAAATTAAACACCAACAAACCAACTAATCCTATCACAAATTGAGGTATAGAGCTAAAACAAGAACTTATAAAAGAGGAATCTCTAAGGGCCACAAGGCACTCGAAGAAATGCTCATCAGGGAAATTCAAATCAAAATAACTCTGAGATTCCATTGTATATCCCTCTGAATGGCTAAGATCAAAAACTCAAGTAAAAACACATGCAGGGGAGGATGTGGAGAAAGGGAAACACTCCTCCATTGCTGATGGGAGTGCAAACTTGTACAACCACATTGGAATTCAGTCTGGTGATATCTCATAAAATTGAGAATAGTTCCACCTCAAGACCAGCCATACCACTCCTGAGCAAATATCCAAAAGATTCCTCACCAATCCACAAGGATATGGGCTTAACTGTATTTATAGCAGCTCTATTAATAGTAGCCAGAAACTAGTCCCATTTTCAATAGGCATCTTATTAGCATCAGAAACTTCTTGAAGTTGGCCTTGACTGTCCATATTTCTATCAACACCCTTATCTTCTGAAGGGCCACTAAACTCATTCACTAACTCCTGCTTTCACCATTCTTAGGTATCTCTAGTTGGCGTTTGTAAATTTTTCAAATTCCTCCCATTGCCCAGTTCCAAGATCCTAAGATCCAAATAATCAGATTTAATTAAAACAATGGCCCCTGCTTCCCTGGTACCAATTTACTGTGTTAGTTAACTCTTAATTACCATGACTAGAATACTTGATAAAAAAAAGAAACATTTATTTTGTTTCAGCTATCAGAGGATTTTAGTCCATCATGGCAAGGGAAACACAGCAGGGTAGTTGGTTCATAGCAAGGGGAATGTGTGGTTGTGGCGTGTTTATATTAACACTAACCCTGAAATAGCCAGCAAATGGGAGTCAAGCTTCAAGCCATCAAAGGTCTACCCTAGTGACCTACCTTACTAGCTTGTATAGGAAGTCATAGAGCATACTAGAAACAATCAGGAAGAAGAGAGAATCAAGACAGAAAACAACAAAATAGACTTTTAGGGATCATGAAGGGTGCTCAGGGAAGATTAGTAGACTGAAAAATTCCTTGCATAGAGTGGTAAGAGAGAAGCCCAATGCATAGTGTATGCATGTAAGTACATGTCACAATATAACAATTGGATCCAATAGTTCACACAATTATTTATGTGTTGATAAATATATTTCAAATGAGTAAACTTTATGAAATATTTCAGTAACAACACTTCTGATATAGTTTCTCTTTTATGACATGGTATGAAGTACTTAAGGACAAAGGAAAGTGTTGTACAAAGAGTAAAAATATAGTTTTTATGAAGCTGTTAGAATTCTTCTTTATTATATCTTCCCCCAAAGAGTTAAATCTAGGCCAGATTGAAATGATCTATTAAAGTAATCCACTTTGACTATTTAGGCTTAAGCCACATCTACACCAAAAGAAAAGACAGCACCTTGAAAACATAATTAGATCCAGGAATATCCAAACAGCAAGAGATAGAGGCCATCTGAGCTTATGCCTGCTTTAGTGCCCAGTCATGTAAAAATCATGAAATGAATTCCTGCCCACAGTTATGACCCTAAAAAAAATCCACTTTTAGCCAGAAACTTCCTGATGATTAGAACTTCTCTGATGGTTGTAGCTACATGTTTAATTAAAATTGTGGCATCAAAGAAGGTGAAGGTGATTTTAAAGTGTCATCCAATCTGGTGTCTAAATTTTAAGTTAAACTTAACAAAGGTCTGTATGATGCCAGCTTATTAAAATGTAAGCAATAGACTGCGAGACATTCAACAATTTTTTTTGAATATTGACTGACATTGAGATTTTTAACCCAAAAGCTATTAGAAGACAAGTTAGAAAAGTTGGATCCTTGCAGCTTGCTGGCTGGCAGCTCAGCTCCAGGTTCAGTGAGAGATTCTGTCTCAATGGAATGAAGCTGGGAGTTAAAGAGCAGAGCACCTAATATTCTCCTCTGGATTCTATAGGCACACACATCTATAAATACCTGTGTGCGTACACACCCCCCCCCACACACACACACACATACACAATACATTCACTTTCATACCTCATACAAATGAAATAAATCTGAAGGGGTTGTAAGAATGAAAATGTCTTTCATATTATTTCATGAAGTAGACCAACATTTATAAATATTGATACCTGACTTGAAAAAAAAACAATTTATGTAAAAGTGGGTATTCTAGTCAAATTCTATCTTGTATTTTTAAAATTTAGTTTTAGAAATGTATTTCAGACTCTTGAAGTGATTTAAAATTTACCCACTATAAGTTCTAATATGAATATATATACATTTTTTCACACAGAAATATTGCTATATATAAATATACATGATATGCTATATAATATATTCTATAGTACATGGGACAACCCATATTATTTTATATGTATATACATGTTGAATACATACATCATACTCATGTATAAATGTATAATTTATTTGTAATGTATAGATTATGACACACTTTAGATTAGATAGATGCATAGCTTGGTAGATAATTGTATAAAAAAATCTAATGTTTTAGCAAGCTACTGATCATGAACATACCTAATCTCTCTCGACCAGGATTTATTTTCTACTTTCAATATGTGTTCTGTAATTGTGTAATAAATCATATTCTTTTGTTAGAACTATATCCAATGTATTTGAAGATAATGTCCAAGTGCTCACATGGTAAACATTTCTCCAGAATTTTTTAATAAAAATTTGGAGAGTATAAAACCAGCCTAACTAATGAAATGAGAACGGCCTCATTGCACAAGGATTTGAAGAGTTGGGCACTCTCCCAGCTCCCTGAGTTATTGTTAGAAGTAAAATTGTGGAAACATTATGATTTGGCATTCACTTTTGAATAGCCATTATTGTTGTTCAGATGGCTTAAACAATTCAACCACACATATTTAATCACTGTAGAAAAATCTTAATTTTGGGGAGTGATAAGTAATCAGAATCATATAAAAAAGTAACTTGTCCTAAAATAAACACAACATATTATTAGGTGTCAAGTGAAATTTTAATGCATTTTTCATAAGAAATAGAACTACTCTGTGGTGGGTGTTATTTGCATTATTATACAATATTCCAGACTGTTTAAAGGAGTATGATAGGTGTTTAGTATAAATTATATTACACAGATCATTGCAGAGAATTTTATAATTTCCAGAATAGCTCTTTACTCACAAACACAAGAGAATATGTGGTTATTTCAAAAAATTTAAGCTATTCATAGAGGAACAGATTTGACTTTGCAATGGAGAAGGTCCGGCTTAAAGATCATTTTATCAATTTTTAACCCACCACTAAGGACTTATTATGGGCAAAATGAGGCTGGGAAATGTGAATAACTTCCCCTCATGATTTTTATCAATACTATATGACTGTCCAGAGGCAATAAACCATACCCATTCTCTCTGTCACACTTCCCCATTGTGCTGAGTGTGAGGCAGGAAAGCATTCACATTTGCACATTCATTATTCTGCTCCTGGCACTTGTGTAGAGATTTCTGTTTATATGAGCATATAAAGGTAGAGATTTCTTCCCTCTATCTATGCTGAAGGGACATTTGCTTCCTAAGATCTGAATGAGAGGTGTAATAAGTCACAATATATAAATATATATATATATGTATATGTATATGTATATGTATATGTATATGTATATATGGCATATAAAACAACAATGGCTCTATTATTCAACTGTCACTGATAGGAAGCTGGTGTCAAAATTACTCTCTAGAAGTCATAACTGACTAACTCTTCATGCTTTTCATTTATCTGCCTTTCAAGACAAATATTACTTTCTACCAACTATGGGATTAGAAATTCAACCTAAGATCTGAAAATGGGGTACCGTTTTTCTCTCCTTTTTCTCTCATCATGATAAAGATTTTGACACTGAAATTTAGCTATGACAGTACGGATGATTAAGCCCTAGTCTAATTTGCTTGCAGTGTGAGCAGAAGCCAGGACTTAATGATTGTTTCTCCCAGTCTCTGTATTAGAATAAAACCCTGTGATTCATAGTCACTGAGAACATCAGTCTGATTATGAAAGGTTTTTTGTGGGCAACAGCACTGATTATAAGAAAAATGAAAGTACAAGGATAAATTTGGCTCTTGAAACTTCCAATTAACATGCCTTTAAGAATTCATTTGCGTGTTATGAATGCATTTAGGTGTGATGTGAGTGCTTATGCATGCTTGTGCCTGTGAAAGCCACAGGCTAAACTCTAAGTCATTCCGTTCCTTATGTTTTTGATACAGGATGCCACTGAACCTGGAGTTTATTATCTCACCAGTAAGCTCTGGAGCTTCTGTCTCTACCCATCCTGTGCTAAAATCACAAGCTTACTTCACCACACCTGGCTTTTTTTGTGCTATACCAACCCAGGAATCTCCTTAGCTCCTCTCTGAACTTTTAAAAACAGGGTTGTTTAAAGGCATAGATTTGAGAGCATCACTTCAGTATTTTTAAAGCAGGTGAAAGCTATTGATGGTTTTGTGGGAAAGAGACCGTTAAGCCTAAAGAAATGTTAGAAACAGTTGTCATAGTTCACTTAGTAGAGAACAAATGCTTGGAAGAACAGAGGGTACTCAAAGAGGGCTGAAGGGCAAAGGGACCCCTCATCTCTTCTGCTACCACACTGGGAACATAGCTGATGGAATGGATCACTCTACTTACCAGGCAAATCAAGCTGCACCCTGTGGTGCTGGAACTAGCTTCATGCCAGAAAACCAGAATATGAAATGAGAAAGCCAACAAGCTTTCAACTCTCTGTTATTTTCTTCACTGTCTTCCTGTGGGAGTGTTTTAGGAAGACCTCTTATAGCCTAAAGGCTGGCTTTGTACAGAGCTATGATTTTCAGGTACTAGAACAATCAAGTTTACTAAAATTTCTGTAATTTCAAAATTAAAAGGTAACAGATATGGTAGTTTGAAAATATCCTTCACAAAACATATCTAAAAATAACAAGCCCCCAGTTAGCTATAGAAATATTTGATCTACATTTTAATAATGTCCTTAGAACCATTCAATCACCTGGGAACTCCTTGCCAAGGCATGGACAGACATATCCCTTTGTCAGTCTTGCAGCTGTACAAGTGACTAAATGACTATGTAAATAAGTAGCAATGATGAAGCAAATATAGCACAGAATTTGCACAATCACTTACTTCTGAAAATTTTAATATGATACCTTACATTCAAATTAGAGATACTTTAGCTGTGGTAATGCTATTTGTTTGTCCAACTCAGAAGTGGTAACTGCGGTTCTACACTTCAAATGCAAGGGACTAATATGGAGCTTGAAACAGATATATGATGCTAGCCAAGAGGACGTGTTAGAAGAAGGCACCTAATGTTCAACTAGTTACAAACCCTCAATCCTAGGACAAACATTAAAAATGTAGAAGAATATAAACATTGCATAAAAACCTATACTACCCAGCACTATATTTCAAGTTTCTATGTATTTATGTTTAGAAAAGAGAAGCAAATTTTAAATTAAAATGAATTTACTAAATTGCAAGGAATTATCTTCCTTAAGAAAGAAATATTATTCTTTTTGTTTCTAAGTTGTTGATTTCAGCCCTGAGTTTGATAATTTCCTCTTGTCAGTTCCTCTTGGAAGTGTTTGCTTCTTTTTGTTCTAGCTCTTTCAGGTGTGCTTTTAGGTGGCTAGTATGGGAACTCTCCAGTTTCTTTCTGAAGGCACTTAATGCTATAAATTTTCCTCTTAGCACTGCTTTTAATGTGTCCCATAAGATTGGGTATGTTGTACCTTCATTTTCATTGAGTTCTAAGAAGACTTTAATTTCTTCCCTGACGCAGAGGTCATTGAGTAGAGAGTTGTTCAGTTTCCATGTTTTAGCAGGCTTTCTGTTGTTTTGGATATTGTTGAAGTCTAGCTTTATTCCATGATGGTCTGATAAGTTACAAGGGGTAATTTCAATTTTCTTATATCTGTTGAGGCTTGCTTTGTGACCGACTATATGGTCGATTTTGGAGAAGGTTCCATGAGGTGCCGAGAAGAAAGTGTATTCTTTTGTTTTGGGGTGAAATGTTCTGTAGATATCAATTAGGTCCATTTGATTCATAACATCTGTGAGGTTCATTATTTCTCTGTTTGCTTTCTGCACCGTTGAACTGTCTAGGCAGCCACTGGTGTGTCATTTCTTACTTTTGGAAGCTGCGGACCCTGCTTTTCCTATATAATCAGATATATTTGTCCCTCTCAGGTCTCTGAGGTGGTTGAAGAATAGATCGCTAGAGTCTCATAGTTAAATTTTGAGTTGTTTAGGAATCAAGAGGGTGTTCTGGATCTAAGAAGTTATTTTTAAAATTGTGATGCAATATGAAAGCTGAGTTAGATAGAGAACTTTAAACTCATGGAGATGGTTAGATAGTAGAATGTTAAAGTCAGGTGCCAAATACATATGGACTGGACATTGGGAATGTATGCTAAGCCATATAACTCTCATAATTGTGGCCTATTTTTTTCTGTTGTTTTGTATTGTATTTGTTGTTATAAGAGAAAGAGCCATTTGTTGGACTGAAAGGGGGAGCTGTTGGGGGGAAAAAGATATACCTTAAACTTAAAAAGAAGGAGAATAGGATGGGGAGCTGAGGGGGAAGAGGGTGGGAGGGTGAGACTGGAGGGAGGAGTAGGGAGGGGATTGTGATTGAGATGTTAACTTGAAGGAATAAAAAATAAATTATTAAAAAAGAAAGAAATATTAAATATCATAGCCTCTCAGAGTTAATCATTTTTTAGAAAGATTGTAAGAGCCAGAGGTGGTGAGTGACTACAAGGAAACAATGTCTTCTGGACATAGCAAGGAGGCACAGATATTAGACTTCTAGCAGTAGGGACATCATGGGAAAAACTTTCCCAAGCCTAAGCCAGACTGAATCCAAGTATAGAGAGGGAAACTTTGCACACAACCCCACCCATACTGTGAAGCTATTGGCAATCATTAGCTGCTGGGAAAGGGAGAGACAGTTTTCTACAAGCATGTAGCCCCTGGTAAACTGACTACTCACCAGTGGAAGATGATACATCCAGGAATATTTGGGTAATACAAATTAGTCTTAAGAAAAAAATATATAGGGATACAAAATTCTATGGGTAGGAAAGGGAGATGAACCTGGAAAGAACTGTGAAGATAGGTGAACATTATCAAAGCATGTCATTTGAAACTCTCCAAAAATTAATTTTCTTTTACTCCTTCACAATAAACTATACATTTCCAAGTTGAAATTTCAATCATATTCATATTAACCAAGTTTGTATTGTTAATATAGTAATTGAAGTAAAATTCTATATTAACAGATATGATCATTGTTATCATTTACTTACTCTAGTAAATCCACTTTAAGACAAATGGTAAACTAAAAGAAAGAAAGAAAAAGCACTAATATCTATACTTTTTGGAAAAATACCTAACTCCCATTTTCCTACATAGGTACCAGCAGAAAGTGGATGTTCATCTAAAACAACCAGACTAATGCAGTGTTTTTCTCTCCTTTTAGGGGCTGATGTTATCAACTTTGATGGCCATGTTGTGTTACCATATCGATTCAGAAACAAGAAGATGAAAACACTCAAAGATGTTATTGCTTTGAAATTTAAGACCTCTGAAAGTGAAGGAGTAATCTTGCATGGTGAAGGACAGCAAGGGGATTACATTACTTTGGAACTGAAAAAAGCCAAGCTGGTTCTCAGTTTAAATCTAGGTTTGTTATAATTCTCTATTATTTTCCTATCACTAAAATATTTATAAAGAAGGAGCTGGAGACATGACTCAACAGTTAAGAGCACCAGCTACTCTCTCAGTAGACTAAGGTTCAATTCCCAGCAACCTGTGATAGCTCACAAGAGTCACCATTGGCTCCAGGGGGTATGATGACCTCCTCTGACCATCATGGCTACCAGGCATAAACATGGTATACATACATACATGCAGACAAAGCACTCATACATATGAAATAAATTAATCCAAAGCATTTTAAATGTTATATAGCCCTTTCAATTGAGAATTCTAATATCTCATGTTATATTATCAATTTTTTATCTATGGTGTCCAATTATCTATTTGTATACTTATTTCTGTTAGACACCTTTTATCACTGTGGCAATATACTGAAAAAAATACTTAATAGAAGAAAGGTTATACTGCTTTATGTTATAGAAGTCAAATTCTGTAGTCACTGGACACATAGCTATGGGTTTGTGTTGAGGTAGAACATCATGGAGGAGGGTCATGGTGGAACAAAGGCGGTCATGGGGACCAAGAAACAGAAAGAATAGAAGAAGATGGAAACAAGATATACACTTCAGTGGCCCAGTTACTGTGACCTGCTTCTTTCAACCAAGATCTACTCTCTAGTGCCTGCCACATCTTGATAGTACTAACAAATCATTATTTCATGAGTGGATTGACTGATACATTCATGAAGTTGAAGCAATCACCATCCCATCCTTTCCCAAACCTCATCAGCTGGAAACAAGGTTTTAACCATTGAACATTTGGGGAACTCTTTAAATTGAACCTACAACACTCCTTATTCAACAAAATGTTGAAACACTAGTACTATGTTCAATATTATAGTAACTGGTAGCACATATTGGGGCACAGAAATTCATGGTCTCATTAAGTTTGTGAACTACTAGAGTGAAATAAAAATAAATGACCTCAAAGTATAAGTGTTAGGAAGTCAGTTTAATAAGTATGTGTTGTACTGTGCTCAGTTTAAATTCCTACTTTAAAGAAACGACAGGACCAACATCAGAATATATAATGAAGAAAACCCCTCTCTTAGGAAAAAACACAATGTCCAAGATAAGATCTAAGTGATTAAAAAAACCATTAAAAACAAACTATAAAAACATCAGAAGATAGAAGACTGCATGGGGAGAGGCCATTGCAGAAGAAGAACTTGTGTGCTCATGGGACAAATGCAAACTGATGGATACATGCAGTGCATTTCTGGAATTCCAGATAATGTTCAGATCTTGTAGAATGCTACATGTTCTGGATATTAAGAATGATGAGCTCTATGATGCTCACTTTGTATGTGTACTGAGACTTTCATGAGAAGAAGTGCCATGAGAGTCAAACAAGATATATTCATGGCTGGGGAGAGATGGTGCTCACATCCATGGAAAATTGTCAGGGGAGATAAAAAGCAATATATCTGAGAAATTATGTTGTGGTAAATTCAGCATGGCCTGTGATGAGTTGTGTATGAAGCAAGAGGAAAAGAATAGAAACAAAGAATGATTCCTAGGATTTAAGCTTAGTCACTAAATGAATGGTCAGTGTCATTTTCAGGAATAGAAAATAAAAAGAGTACAAAAGTAACTACAGAGATTAGTAGGAAGACAGAACATTTGTGCTGCCTAGTACATAAACAAAAAAGTATGTATATGGAGTCAGTTATAGAGTATGAGTAGAGAGTGTACTATGGGGTAAGTGGATAGTGGAGAAGTAAAGAGTGAATAGTACCTCAGAAGGAAAAAGGAGTGACCTGTGCTACATAACTCACCTAAGGTGTCAGCTGGGATGGAGACAGATGGGTGAATACTGGCTCTACCAACATGGAGGTTAGCATATACTCACTCTCTGAGGAATTGGGAGAACACTCTTATTGACTTGTTTTGTAAGTGAAGAAAGAGTAAAACTCATGGAAACAAATATTTGAATTTAACTAAACTATTAAAAAGAAGCAGGGGAAAGAGATATTGGTGGGAGAATGAGGCAACCCAAGTGGTTGTTATCTTGTTTGTTTTGCCCACTGATTTAAGTAGACAGAGTCCATGTTGGTTGGCTTGCTGATAACATTGCTGAAGAAAATGTTCACAGCATTGTCAGTGGCATTCAGAATTCCACACTGTATATGCCAATGACACTTTTGTTTATCTTGCTTGGCTCAGTGTTCTGGGTTTCATATAGGAGCAGCATTCAAAGGTAACATATGGGTTTTAGTTTCTCTGTTTTAATAAAAATTCTATAAAAATAATAACTTAAAAATAAATGAGTAACTAAAACACACTTCTTAAATGCATCACCAGAGAAAGCCACAAAATTGAAGATTAAAACACTCTCTTGAGACCTTGCCAATTGAATTTCTCTATTCTCTATTATCTTGAACCTCTGGGCATTCCTGAGGATGTCTTGAGCCCTGTGTGCTAATGTATTTAAAGAATCACTGTCAAGTCTAGAAACACAAATTTAATTAGAGTTGTTCATATGCAATAATACATTGCCATAGCATATGCCTTTGACTATATAACCTCCACATTCAAAGGGCAAAATGATAAAAATGTGAATCACACACTTATATTAAAATACTGTTTTTTACATTAAAATAAAATTCATGTGAAGCTGAGGGATATGCAAGTGTTATATATGCAAATTTAATGCCATCTATGAACAACCAATCACACCACTCCACAGCAATGCCAAGCTACAAAGAGAAAAATGTATTATGCATTGGATATAAAAAATGACCCAGAATAGAAAAATAAACTCTAATGATACCAAATCCCCCAATACATAAGCTATAACCATAACAAACAGTAAGATGGAAGATAATATATTTTGTCAAATTAGTAAGTGTGTCTTTTCAGAGTTTGTGTGTAAGTGACAAAAAGTATCCTTTTTACTATTCTATTACTAATGAGATATGGGAGAAGATTACCTGACCACATAGCTTCAGACATTTGAAGTAGTTTACCTATTTTAATCATGCATCATTAAAAATTGAGAAACATATGAAAAAAGATTTAAGTCAAAGATAATTTTTCAGTATCAATTCAACTTCAGAATTTGGAGGAAAAGTGAAATTTATAGAGATATTAAAATATATTTAATATTGGTATACTTTAAACAAAGATTTATTTTAAGCATATACATATTTTCCCTATGCATATATATGTGAAAATTTTAATGCTATAGAGATGTAGTGTATGTCATTTGAAAAAAATTATAGTATATAAAGTACAAGTGCCCTTCATGGCACTTTGAGTGATGAGAAGCCCTAATCTCTGGCCTGTAGCCCACTTACCACCCAGGGGACCACTGAGTCCTGCCTTTCATGACCCTGTAAGATGAGCACAGCCACCAGCTATATGCTGTATGCCAGTTCTGTGCCACTCCTGGTGCATAAATTCACAGGTAAACATAGATGGAAAATACTAGAGAATGGATTGAGGCCAGTGGGGGAAATACCACTTTTGTAAAAAAGCTTTGGGAAATGTTTACTGTAGTTTGCCTGATATTGGGACAAATTGAAAATGCAAGTGACTTTGGTGCTTTGGAAAGTGTGAAGGCTACCACTGAACTCGGTTCCCAATCAGGAGACTGATCAACATGGCACTGACTGAGTCCCTGTAGAAGGATAGCTGTCTAATCAAGATGACATTGAGTGATCCTTCAATGCTAGAGAGAAGAAGTATATGCGAAATGCATAAAATCCAGTGAGGAATAAACACAGAGGCTTCAAATAAATCAATGTGAAGTAACTCCTCCAGCATGGATAGAAGACTTGAAATAGCTTCTGTCAACAGCAATGGAAAAGAAACTATTCTCAACACTGCTATTGGAAGAAAATTTCTCTATCTTCCTAGTGATGGCAGGTGAACACAATGTATGACTGTTTTATAATGTCCTAGAGTAGATGCTACATGGAGCTCTGCTAGTCATCAGAGGCCATGAGATTTTCTATGGGAAAAAGTGGTAATAAGAATTCTGCATTTCAGGATATAGAAATTATAATATTATAAAATGACTATCTTATTTATAATATAGTAACATTATAAAATAACTATGTTATTATAAAAGTCTATATCAAAGTTCTCATCCTGCAGGTCGTGACCCATTTGGGTGTCAAATGACCCTTTCACAGGAGTCACCTAAGACCATTGGAAAACACAGATATTTACCTTAAAATTCATAACAACAGAAAAATTACAGATATGAAGTAGCAATGAAAATAATTTTATGGTTGGGAGTCATGACAAAATGAGGAAATACATTAAAGGGTTGCAGCATTAGGAAGACTGAAAAACACTGTTCTATATAATACTTCAACTCACTTATATTCATCCCTCGATGTAGGTCAAAAGAGTTAATAATCTTCTCATTGAAAAAGACTGGGAGTACAGGAAGGTATGTGTTGTCCAGAGTCATAATAAACAATCATTGTTTTATCTTAATTTTACTATAAACTGCAATGGTTGTGGTCCTTTATCCAGTGAGGCAGCAGCTTTGTTGCACAGTCAGAAGCGATAGAATATTCAGCCTCCTAAAAAAACATAACTCCCCCCAAAAACCCATAAACTAATATTTCACATTAAATATATATATACCTGAATATGTATAGAGCATATATATGCATAATTAAATGGTTGTATATGGAAAAGCATCTGTAAGGAAATGGATAAAACTATTTTTAGTGGAGAAAACTATTTGCATTTCATTTTACTTGTTTATTCTTCATAATATTCTTGTCTGTAATTATGACCAGGCATTTGCTTTCATACTTGGGGGGAGAGCTTGAAACTATTTTTAGTGTATGACACCTTAGAAGGGAAGAGAAGGGTTCAGAGCTGGAATCAGAACCCAAATGAAAGCATTTATAAAATATCTGTCTATGTGAACCTGTGTGCACCTACATACCATAATTGAGCTGTGTCTAAAGATGCTATCTTAATTTTAATTATTTCAATTTATCTGGCATGTGCACATGGAGGGAAGCACTTGCATGTCACAGTGTGTGTTTGTGAAGGTCTGAGGACAGCCTGCAAGAGTCTAATCTCTCCTTCTACAATGTGGCTTCCAGGAATCCAATTCAGTGTGTCAGTGGACAGCAAGTGACTTAATCCACTGAGCTATATTTGCAGCTCAAGATATTTTTTATTTTCCAAGCTGTTTTCATACTCCTTTTTTCTAGTGAAACATGTAGAGTAACCTTTGGAATTCCACTGTGGTTTATAGAGATGTGACATTGCCTTTGTGAAGTATGTTGCTTGTTCTATGACCTCACCACAATGAGTTTCTTGCCATCTCACTGAAAAGTAGTTCCCTTCCAAAGTTTTATTGGCAGGCTGGGCCCAATGACAGCAGTCGAAATATATCTACTCAAACACCTTGTGCTTCTCTTTAGTGTCATTGTCATTAGCAGGCAACTGTCCTGCTACTCAAACTATATATGAGTGTGTTTCAAGTAAAATTCTTAGGGAAGCCTTGCTATATAGACATATTCCTCTTTTATTTCTTCTCTTGTCCTTCTGGTCTCAGACCATAGAGATGAACACAGACATTCATGCATGCCCATATGCACATGTACACACACACACCATGCATATACACACGCATGCATGCACACACACTCAAACACATACACACTTCATTATTACCCAGGCACTTTTGACTTAATTGCCATGCATGAAGAAGACAAGGATTATTTTCCACATCTAGCCAAACTAAAAGAAGTGAACAGTTTGTCCCCATCTGAACATCCAGCTAATAGTGGCACTTTCAGATCCCAGACCCTCAGGCACCTGAGTCCATGTGACACTGACCTGATAACTCCACCCATCCACCAAAACTTAACAGTATTTTCAACACTGTCCAAAAAGTTTGCATTTTCCTTTTAAGAAAATGAGCTTTTCCACAGTGTGAATAGCTTTTATTTATATGTACTGTAAATATCCTGATTCTCCTACACTACCTTCTATAGACAAATCTCCAACTGTGTATTGGCTTCACATCATAAAGGGAAGATCTGTCCCCATGCACAATGGGCTCTATAGTCATTTTTTTATTTCTCTTTGGCTCCCACTACTCAGGAAGCAACCAGCTTGGCCCCATCTATGGCCACACATCCGTGACATCAGGGAGCCTGCTGGATGATCACCATTGGCACTCTGTACTCATTGAGCGTCAGGGGCGCAGCATCAACCTGACCCTGGACAGGAGCATGCAGCATTTCCGCACCAATGGAGAGTTTGACTACCTGGACTTGGACTATGAGGTACACATGAGGATTTAGAATTGGGATGGAGGAGGAGAGAGTGCAGACTCTACAATTGTCTTACTGTCAATTATATATCTGTTCACGCCTTTCCCTTCCCCACTCTACAGAAAGGAAATATCTTTAAATACAGTTTCCTTTAAAATTATATATGTTATTATAGTATATTTTGTATATATGTTTAATTGCTAAATTTTCCTTTTCCTGAAAATAGTTTTTTTTCCTCATGTAAATATATCCTGATTACAGCTTCCCCTTCCTGTGCTCCTCCCAGTTCCTTTCCCATCCCTCCCATCTGTTTTCTTCCTCTTATTAGAGAACAAACAGGCTTCTATGGAATAATAATGAAATAAAATAAAAACAAAAACTAACACACATCAAAATAGAACAACACATAAAGAAGAAAAAGAACCCAAGAAAAGACATGAAACTCATTTGGACACTAAACTGAAAGCCATAATATATACTCAAAGGACCTGTAGGGTAAAAAGAGAGAGAAAACAGATTTATTAATAAATAAAATAAGTCAAAACTGAAATTTTAAATATGAAGGAAATCCTTGACATGATGTTATAAAACAAAGAGGCCCCAAAAATGTTGTTCAGTTTATTTTCGGTTGGCCATCTACTGCTAAGTAGGCAGTCTACCCTTAAAGGTAGTTTGTTTACCAGTAAGACTCTTTTGGAAGAAACTAAATTTTCATTTGCAAGTGATCATTGATTGGAAATTGTTTCTGGGTTGGGGATGGAAGCATGTGCCCAATTCTCTTTGCAGGTCTAGGTCCCCATTTGATACAGACCTGTGCAAACCCTGAGCATGCTTCCCCAGTCTCAATGATTACATGTGTGTATTGATCCTGTTGTGTTTAGAAGGTCCTATTTTCTTGATATCCTCCATCACCTCTGGACTGGTCTTCCTACCCTGTGGAAGAATGCTCAGAGTTAGATGCCTCCTCCTTGGCTTCAGCTATTAAAAGTCCATAGCTCCTTCCAACTTTAACATCCTATGTGCCAGTTCTTTCCACATGGATCCTCTACTCCCAACCATCACAACAGGTGACAAATTATGATATCTATTATTCATTAGACTATGTAGCATGATATATAGGGAAAGTTCACTCAGTTTTGTAATATATTGAATGAAAAAGTCTTCACTTTTAGTTTATATCATTATTTATAAATTCATGACTATAGATAGGTCTTTTAGTAATCTCTTAGTTTCTTAGACATAGTTGTCATAAAGAAAGTAAAATAGAATATGGATTAGTTTAAAGAGTGTCTGTTAAGATACATTTTAGTTTCTATATAATGAAGTATTTTTACTTGTCCAGTGAGAATGTTTAGAAGGTAAAGGCACCTACTGCCATGCCTGGCACCCTAAATTCTATTCTGAAAATCTACATAGAAGAACAAGAGTATGGAGTCTTTCAAGCTGTCCTTAAACCTACTCAAGCATAATGGAGTATATGAGTGCCCCCATACATAAATAAATACATAAGATATATAATAACTCCTTAAAATATAAAGGATCATCTAGATGCTTCATATATATACATATAAACATATATATGTTATATTTTTGTGACATTCAAATTGATATATAAGGTTTTAAGTAAATTATCAGAGTAATTCAACATAGTCTGTCATGTAAATTAATAGTATACAGGAGTAAATCCCTTGTGTTATTATGTAATTGGAGTAAGGAAAAAAACACTATATATTTAGGAACAGCATCCATGAAAAATAAAAAGCATGATATCTCACTCAACCTGAGGCTCCAAATTTTCTTAGTTCATGGAACTGAGTAATGTTTTAATAACTTTAAAAGTATTCCAAAGCTAGGTTTTCAAATAATTGAAAATTTATGTCCTAATACTTTGATATCCATTTGAATAATACAAATAAAGCTTTCCTATTTTTAAATACCAGTGTGGCAATGAACAAACTTAGGGTATTTGAATACTTTTTCAGATTTGGGCTCTAATTAGAGTACCTAATACTCTAAGGTATTCTGTAGCATCAGCTATGGGCATTCTTTGTCTGGCCAATTGTTGTGCTACATGTTTTGCTCCCAACATCAAAACAACAGAAAGTCATGAGACAGAACAGAGCAAGACCTAATATTTGATTGTGAAACTCCACCAGCAGTGAATGTTTCACACAGTAATAAGATATGCCAAGAATTGTGATTCCTTTAAAGATCTGGTATACATTGAGATACCATCTGAGGTTGCTATGAATCTTTGTGTTCCTTGGCATCTACATTTGAGAAAGCATAAATTTATGTGCACATTGTGTGTGCATTATTCACCAACTCTACGTAAAAATTGAATAATACAGAATATGAGATTATAAAATTATTGGTGAAAAATCTAAATTGAGAGGTATGATATATATTTCCATATGCCAGTAGAGACTTATTAACATAAATATATAATCTTAAGGCCAAATAAATGTCCACAGAAAATATTATTTTCCAAATGACTACTAAAAGAAGTCCTAAATTTGAAAGAAAGCAAGTAAAACATGTAAGAGTTTTGAGGAAGAAAAGGGAAGGGAGAAGTGAGGTAATTATAATCTCAAAACTAAAATAATTCTTTTAAAAGTAAAAGAATATGAAAGTCCAAGAAATCTGTATCTCTTGCAAGTTGAAGCCATATCTCTTGTGACTTACTGCTCCAGTATATGAGAGAACTTGCAGATGAATTATTCATCTTCCATTAATAAACTTTGAAGTATCACTGAATAGGAAGGTATTCTGTAGCATCAGCTATGGGCAAACATAATTCCAATTTTCAAAAACCATAATTAAAGATTTAGGGTCACAGACCCTATTGAGTTTGTGATGGAACCTGTGCATATTCATGCACACGCAACACATTACACACAAGGTCAACAGTTCTAGAATTGTGCAGCGTGTCAAACCCTCTGTACACAACACAGTCCCATGTTTGGGAGTCTCAATTATTGATGTGAATGAGTGTGATATATTTTTTATCAGAATAGGGAGTAGAGCAAAATATAAACTTGCTGAAAAAAATGATGAGGATTGAATTATTATTTCTTGTTGATAAGATAGTGCCTGGTACCTCTCTTCTTGGGAACAGCAGTTATTGTCATGGGTCATAGTAAAAATGAATGTGTCTACTTTTGTATTTTATACTATATAGGAAAGATACTCTATGCATTATTTAAAGAAACCTGGGGTCTATTTAAGAGACAGTATCAGAACAGTTGTCCATTTTTTCTTTGATATATCAACTTAAGAAGAGGATCCCTAATACATATGGACTGGACATTGGGAATGTATGTGAAGCCATATAACTCTCATAATTGTGGCCTATTTATTTCTGTTGTTTTGTATTGTATTGATTGTTATAAGAGAAATAACCATTTGTTGGACTGAAAGGAGGAGCTGTTGAGGGGAAAAATATATACCTTAAACTTAAAAAAAGGGGGGAAGAGAATGGGGGTTGACGGGGAAGAGGGTGGGAGGGTGGCACTGAAGCGGGGAGTAGGGAGGGGATTGTGATTGAGATGTAACTTGAAGAAATAAAAAACAAATTTAAAAAATAAGACGATTCCTACTACACGGGCTGGTAAAATTAACTACAAATACAACATAATACACATTTTGTAAAATTCATGTTGAAGTATTTAAACTTTAGACTTACAGATATAAGAGCTAGTCCTCACATGCTCACAAAGACCTTATCCTGCTCCCCTCAAACTACTTCTGTCCTTACAGAATGGTCTGAGGCAAAGGGCATTGAGGCTTAGTGGGTATGTGCTGGAACCACCAAGAAGATCTTGCTGGAGTGGAAAAGGAGGGATTCAGGGTTCTGCTTCTTTAACTGCCATAGTGTAAATACCTCACCATGGGAAATTTATGCTGTAAATTCGATTCTACTGAGGGGGAACTTCAAAGAGATGCCCATTGGCACACCACTGCACAACACAGTACTTGCATCAGATAGGTTAAGGTCCCAAAGTTTTCCCTGTTCCCTCTTCTCTTATTATACCATGAAATGGGAGATCACTGTCAGCACTCAATCTGTTAACTATGTGGTAGCCTGAGATGAAAGGGGCATATATTTTATTTCTCTTCAAGCCAAAGAAACTGAAGGACAGAGCAGTAATCCAATGTTTGGTGTGATTCTGTTGTTCAGTTAAATGCCACTTGCAATACTTTGCATGATATATATACCATGATATTTTTCAATACATCTCAATACATCTCTGCTTGCTTGGGAAGAAGGGAGTGGCTCTCCCTGCCCCCTTTTAGACCTATAAATGGACTATATAGATTATATATATATGCATGTGTGTGCATGTATGTGTATGTGTGTGCATGCGTGTGTATTCCTGTGTGTATGTGGAAAGAGAGACAGACAAAGAGAGAAAATTAACCATATACCCCCAGAAGAGCTGAAATACTGGTTTTGTAAATCCCTTTTTGACCTTCACTGGTTGTGTAGCCTGAGTAATTCATATCCCCCTAATATAATAAAAAAATAAGATCATATCACTCCTGAGATAATATGATGAAATAATATATATATATATTTATATGTGTGTACATATATGAAGATTTACATAAGATACATATGTATACAGAGAGAAACACTTGTATATACGCTTATATAACAGATGCATGCTTATCTCTTTCACATGAAGAATATCCAGTCTTCTTTGTATTGGCTCTAGGTTTAAATGCCATTCCACTGCAGTCTCCTTTTCTCTTGCAGTGGCAAATGACACTAAGAAGGACATCTACATTCTCATACTCATTATGACCAGCAGGAAGGAAGAGGTGCATGGGACCGGGAGGGGGAAAAGGGATGGGACTGTGATTGAGATGTAACTTGAAGAAATAAATAAATGTTAAAAAAATAAGAATCTATGTTCATAGCAGTCTTATATGTAATAGCTAGAAACTGGAAACAACCAAGATGTCCCTCAACCAAGGAATGCATAAAACAAAACAAAAATGTGGTACATCTATACAATGGAATACTACTCAGCCATCAGAAAAAATGAAATCATGCAATTTGCAGCCAAATGGATGGAACTAGAGAAGTTCATACTGAGTGAGCTAACCCAAGCTCAGAAGGATGCACTTGGCATCTATTCACTTATAATCAGAATTTAGTCACATAGTACAGCATGACTATGCTACAGCCAATGCACCAAAGGGAACAGGAACATAGACACTTTTACCTGCCCATGAGACACTTTGGCCCTAATGGTGCTGCCTTGTAGGCCCCCAGTGCATGAGGAGGCTCTTGGCCCTCATATGACTGCTGAACTGGGGCAGGGGGACTAATGTTTAGGGACACTCCACTCCAGAGGAGTGGGTTGGAAGGGATAGGGGGTAGAGGGTGGGAGAACAGGACTGGGAGGGGTGGAAAGAGGGTACTATGATGGAATTGTAAGCTGAATTAATAAATAAACATAAAAAAATATGAGTCAAGCTTATAGAACCTAGAAGGGCAAGGTCACTGTGATTTTCAAATATTTTCTCAATATTTCTACTATTTTTTATTATTCTTTATTTTCATCTTGTGTATTCCTAATTCTTTTCTATGTTTTTAAATTTATTCTTAACTTCTCCTCTCATGTATGAACTCATTGCAAGTGATGTATACCCAGCTGAAAATGATTTATAACACTTAATTTTGTTTTAAGTGGGGCCTTATTAAAAACATTGTGTCATAAACCATCATTAATTTGTCTTTTTCTCTAAAACTAGTTAAGCATTTTAAATGCCATAGCATCAAATAATGGAACATAATTTACTCATGAACCTTCTGGAATGCCACACATCCTTGCCTTATATCAAATATAAATTCTTCACTTTCAAGAATGTCTCAAGAATTGCTTTTACATTAAAAACTGTAAGAGGAAAATTTAAAATGACAGCACTGAAAAGAGAAGTCTGCTTCATAGAAGTTGACATTACAACAACCACACATTTATTTATTAATGCATTATTAGTAACGAAAGTTCCTAGCAATACTAATTAAGTATAAATGTGTCTCATCTATATTTGAGTCTACATAACTCAAAACTGGTGAGAGATACATAGATGAGAAAAACGTATCTCCTACAAGCAATTATACCCAAAGCAATGCATTAAGGAGGGTTGGTCATAGATAGGCCTTAAGGTCTGTAAGTTCTATAAAACATGAAAACTTGACTGCTCAACTTACAGCTCCTGTGTCCTACAAAGTCCCTAATCCATATACTAATGATATTCTTCAGTTATTTTCTATACTCAAAATAATATTAATGAATCTTTGACTCAAACTGTCATTAGACTTCACCAAGCCTACAGAGAGTAAATACAGTATTCCTTGCTCTAGGCTAAACTTTTATCAGCTTTATTATATTAGTGTTGGTTGTCCTGAGATTGCTAGAGGCATTTATTGGTAACATGTCTTTGAATGATAAATATGAAAATATAGTTTTAATATTCCTTGATAAAATAAAGTTCCTAGATAAAATCATTTTAAAACACTCTCAAGATAATTTATAAAATGCCTTTGGTGTTTAAAAAACACAAGGAAAGTTTGCTATTTTATTGGTCAAGTTATAATCTAATTGATGGAATTAATGATTCTACTATGCATTTCAGAAACAACATAATGTAATGAGAAAAAGATTTTGTAGGCAATATATTATAATGTTTGAATATTTTTGACTGAGATAAAGGTAACTGACATTGTTTGTATTTATAATTTTATATCATTTATTGTAAGAAAGTCTAAACATTTACATCTATTTTTTTCAAAGATAACATTTGGAGGCATACCTTTCTCTGGAAAGCCAAGTTCCAGTAACAGGAAGAATTTTAAGGGCTGCATGGAAAGCATCAACTACAATGGTGTCAATATTACTGATCTTGCACGAAGGAAGAAATTAGAGCCATCAAATGTGGTAAGAGTCCAAAATATTAATCCAGGAACACAGAATAATTACAAACATTTAGCCTTTTTCACCCTACTTAGGTTCAATTCAACAGTTTAAGAGAGACGTTGCTTAACAATGTTTAGATACTTGACATACTCAGAATTTACATTGACTTTGAATTAAGCCAGTCTGTGTGCCCAGTGTATTAAATTGTCCATTTAAGACTTATATGGAGAATAGGCTGAGAGGGGTGGAGAGAGATTTGAAAGGGTGAGGTAGGTAACCAGAATGAATAATATACATATATACAATTGTCAAGGAAGAACATTAAAGCTATATAAGAAGTATCAGAGTAATAATTAAACAATGGGTTTTAAAAAATGTTCTTTGAGGAAAAGACTGGGCCACAAAAGCTCACACTAGATTTCTTCTGGATCCTCTGGAGGTTGAATTCAGATTTCTGGGAGAAAAACAAATAATGAGAATGTGTCAGCAGCCTGTCTCCCTATGTACTTCGGTGTAGCCCCAAAGATGCTAACAAATATTCATGATGGGGGCTTCCCTATGGTTCTACCAGGCCAAGGACTATTCCCATCAATCAGTGATATATGTGAGTGCCTGAGCCTGTGAGGACCCTTATACTCAAAAATCACCAAAAGAGGTAATTCCTTAACTCTTAACAATGCCTCTAAAAGCACTCTGATGGTCCTGTTGTCCCAAATTTGAGCTCGGGGTTGACAATGACAAAGATCATAAGAATACCTGAATGAATGAATAGCTCCAACTGAGTGAACGGACTTCAGTAAGAGTGAAAACATTATAAAGCTAATTTAAAATAAATGCTTCTGTCATGAAGATTTTCCTTGAACATAATGAGGAATATACACATATAAAAAAATGCTAAAATATGTCCAGCTTTAAATCATAAAGTGTAGAGAAAGAGAAAAATAGCTTTATCTTTAAGCAAAACTGTAATGTTCACTGTAATGTGAGATACTATAAGAAAAATATAAACACTTTGTAAATAATAAATATTGAAATTTAACCTGGAATAATAACTTTCAAAGGTATCTCTAAGTGATTAATATAAATTATAGACTCTATATAACTGACCACTTGAATATCATGGCCTCTTTCATAACTTTGTGTTATTTCTTATAATATTTATATATTCACATATACACATATACATATCCCCCATACTAAACACAAACACACATATATATACCTTATATATACCATACACTATACATGTCAGCACACACACACACACACACACACACACACACACACACACCACATACTATGCACACACAAAAACAAAGTCTTAATTACTGTTCTATTTCTGTGAAGAGAGCACTACCAAGGCAACTCATATAACACAAAACATTTAATTAAGGCTAGCTTACAGTTTCAGAGGGTTAGTCCATTATCATCATGGTGGGAAGCATGGCAGGAAGTTGGCTCTGGATCAGTAAATGATGTGCCTGCAGAAGAAGGAAGAGAAGAGAGACTGAGACTGATATGGGATTTTGAAACCTCAAAGCCTAACCCCTGTGACAGACTTCTCTGACAAGCCCACACCACCCATTTATTCTAGTTCTTTTAGTCACCTTCTCTGATGACTAAGCATTCATATATATGAGTCTAAGGGGGCTATTATTCAAAACACCATATATATATATATATATATATATATACATATATATATATATATACCACAAAATACCACATACAATACCTAAATGATGATCAATATATACAATGTAATATGCACACAAACATATATACATACTTCATATGCTATTCACAAAAACAAGCACACACACACACCATATGCTATACATATAGACTATATAATATAAGCTAAATTCCAGAGACTATGATCACATAAAAAACCACACACAAACATATATCCCACATACTAGTCACTCCCTCTAACACACACAGTCCATATATTATGTGCTCACACAAACACATACCACACACAAGCACACACTACACACACACACACACACACACACACACACACACACACACACACACA
>CAJQZJ010033776.1:1912010-1956583 GCA_907164525.1 Lophiomys imhausi | reverse complement strand
CACACACACACACACACACACACACACACACACACACACACACACACTTTTAAGCTTTTTATTCTTTGGATAAAATGACACAAGCGTCCTATCACCATTCTCAGAAATTGATGGCTCAGGGAAAAGATATACAATCCAAGTCATCAGAATATCATTTCTATTATTTGCATTTTAATAAGTAAAAGTTAGTTCTAACTAAACTTCACCCTGTTTTGATTTTGAGATATAACCCTTTGTTATTCAAACTACAGAGCACCAACCATGGAAGCTCATTAACAAGGCAAATTTAATTATAAAATTGAAATTAGAGAAGTCTCTTAATAGCAAAATATTTTATGAGGCATAAGGCATCTAAAAGTATACTCTATTTTAACAAATTATTTGTAGGCAACCAAAGAATAAATTTTGTAGCAAAATCTACACACATACTGAAAACATTAGGGAAAAAATGTGAAATTTGCTCAAAGATACTAGTTGCTATTATTTTGGTGAAATTCACTTAGATCCCACAGACTCCAGGACTTATCACACCCACAGCCTCCTGCTGCACCAGATCACTAGTCAGCAGTCTTACTGATCAGGAAGGATCATTAGTTTGCCTGGGACAAAATCCTACAACACAGGCAAGAGGTCAGTTATGATATGTCAGTTGTTCTACATGGATAGTTCTTTTCCCCGCTAAGGGCAAACATTTAAACATAAACAACTGCGAAGGTACAGAGCAAAGTGAGTGTAAATAATAACTCAGGAAGGCAGTCTGCTTCAAATTTAGTAGTGAGTGGACTGTAATAGAATAGCTGGGCACCGGGGAGATGTTTTATATATATTAGATGCATACATTTTATATATATATATGTATATATCATAGAAAGAGAGAGAGCTAATAATGTCATCAAATTCCTTAAAATATGAAGAAAGATAATTCCTTAAAAAGATGAAAGAAGTTTGATACCAACCATCATAAACTGTTTAGGATAATTAAGAAATACAAACTAACATTCGTGCAAGCATGTCATTTTGTTGGTTACTATGACAGTTATCACAGTTATTTTCTAAGCTACTCAGAAATCAAGTTTTTAAGAGACAGCAACATTTGCTTATCTAAACATAAGAGATAGATAGGGCATCTTCAAAAACCCCAAGAGATCTGCAGAGTATGGCATTCAAAGATGTTTTCTTAAATTAAGATTTTTTTGATATCGAGATATGCCAGCTCCTGACAGCATCCCCTATTCCACTCCAAGTAGAAGATGAGCATCTAAGAATCTCCAGTGTGAGATGGTTGAATTAGTGGCAAGCCTATCTCTTGGGGAAAAAAAAAAAACAAAAAAAAACAAAAAACCTTGCTTCAACTGTAGACAGACTGCTGTCCAAACAGGACAAAACTTGGAAGCAGGTAAGTTGACAGCCTAGCTCTGCCAAGACAGGGTAGGCAAGTCCTTCATAATTCCTGCTCTACAATCAATGTCTGTCAGAGAGACAGGGCCAAATGGCTGAAGATTGATGCTGTAATGTATGGAGAGAAAATGGGAATTGTTCAGGCAGCCACTGGTATGTCATTTCTTAGTTTTGGAAACTGCCGGCCCTGCGCTTCCTATATAATCAGATATATTTGTCCCTCTCAGGTCTCTGAGGTATTGAAGAATAGATAGAGTGTCATAGTTAAATTTTGAGTTGTTTAAGAATCAAGAGCACGTTCTGGATCTAAGAAGATGTTTTTATAATTGTGATGCAAGTTAGTATGAAAGCTGAGTTAGATAGAGAACTTTAAACTCATGGAGATGGTTAGATAGTAGAATGTTAAAGTCAGGTGCCAAATACATATGGACTGGACATTGAGAATGTATGTTTAGCCATATAACTGTCAGAATTGTGGCCTATTTATTTCAGTTGTTTTGTACTGTATTTATTGTTATAAGAGAAAGAACCATTTGTTGGACTGAAAAAAAAAAGAATTATGCATTCTGGGGGAAGGGTGAGAGGGTAGGAGGGTAGGGCTGGGAGGGGTGGAGGGAGAGGGCTGTGATGGAGATTTAACTTGAAGTAATAAATAAACATTTTAAAAAAAGATGAAAGAAGACCACCATGTGGTCTCCCCATCACAACAAGTTGGTAAGCTGTCAGTTTTTTGACTGATGTTGCTTGGTACACTCTGAACTAGATAGTCCAGCTATTGCACATAACTGGATCTAACACTCCAAGAAGTTGCATCAGGATTCAAGCACATACTGAATCAGGCTGAGGTGCTAGCCTCTAAGTTTGGTACAGACTCCATCCCTTCTTTGAGATTTGTAGAACCATGTCTTTGGCAATATACCTGACCCAGATGTTTGTTTGCTTGTAGGGGAATCTGAGTTTCTCTTGTGTGGAACCCTATACAGTACCGGTCTTCTTCAATGCTACCAGCTACCTGGAGGTGCCCGGGAGGCTTCATCAGGACCTGTTCTCAGTCAGTTTCCAGTTTAGGACTTGGAACCCCAGTGGTCTCCTGCTCTTCAGTCACTTTGCAGATAACTTGGGCAATGTGGAGATTGACCTTGTGGAGAGCAAAGTGGGAGTCCACGTAAACATCACACAGACCAAGACAAGGCAAATTGACATCTCCTCAGGTCAGTGACGACATCCGCTTCTGAATCTGTTGACAGTCCCAAAATGGAAACTGATGACTTATTTTGTTGGTGTTGTTGTTGCTTCTTGTTTTTGTTGGCACTTCTGGCGGATGGTTATACTTCCATTTGAAATTTTAAGACTCTTCCTTAATTACACTATATTCCGCTTAAGAGAAATGAAAAATGGAAATGTGACGAAAGGATAGAGTGTTGGCAAGCAAGAAGGTTGATTGACTTTGAATTGTAGCACATGAATCTTCTAATCCTCCTAGATAAGTGGTTCTCAACTCTTGGGCTGTGACTCCTTTAGGGGTCATATGTCAGATATCCTTTATATCAGATACTTACACTGTGATTCATAACAGTAGCAAAATTACAGCTATGATGTAGAAATGAAATAATTTTATGATTGGGAGTTTCCACAACATGAGAAACTATATTGAAGGGTAACAACATTACAAGACTTGAGCACCACTGTTCTAGATGCAATGTCATATTTTATAGAGAAATTAATATTCCTCAACATGCATAATTTATGTACAAAAATCAAATAATATTTGTAGTGACATGACAGTGTTTTGAATCTTTTGACCCCATAGGCATTCAAATAGCTTTTACTATTAGTTATATTAAGATTATATTAACTTAACCATCAGTTTAAAGGAATAGTTCAGTGTCTCAATCAAAACTGCAAAGTGTTATTCCTAGACATATGCCAGTTGTTAGAATAAATAGGCAAGAGGTAAAAACAAAACAGAACAGCAATGTGTTTATGTCAAGCAAGGGAAGACAGGTGTGGTTGTATTGGGCACTGTTTTATGTGGGCATTGCTATGATGTCAGAAGATGAAGCTTAGGATATACTGTCATTTGAGAATGAACAGTCCTGGCATATTCTAAGATGGATAGGGTATTATGAAAGATAACACTGCAAAGTGAGATGTTATAAACCAAGAAAAACTAGTTACAAGGCAGAATAGTGATAAATAGCATTTTTAAAATCAAGTTTCTCTATTTAGTCCTTGAAACAGGAGCATCAGCCACATGTTCCTGTGGTAAACAAAATACCAACCAAAAGTAGCAGAGATGGAAGAGTTTGGTTTAGTTAACAATGTGAGGGTATACTCGGTGATGCCACAAGAGCATGAAACAGCTGGTTAGTTCAGGGAACAGAGAAGACAAGATGGTGATGCTTCATTTGCGAAAAGCAATTCTGATATAGAATGAAGAGGAAAGTAACACATACTGAGCACTTAATACAGATGTGCCAATTACAAAACGGGGAGGTCATGACAGATAAACCAGGTGTGTGTCTTACTCTGCATTCCAGAATAAGACATGATTATTCGATGAGTGTAGTGGAGACACCTGACACCCTTTCTAACACACTGAATTACTTTGCTCTTCTCATTTCCTCATCCCCGCTCTAGGCTTCAAGCTCTTCCAGGGCTGAAGCCATCCACAGACTTTTCCTATCTTGGGATTTCGTTTGGAAGGGATATTCCAGCAATGTTCCACCACTTACTCTTTACAATACCTGTCAATATGTGTTACACTGAAGAAAATCTATGTCCTCATAAGATGGGCTCTGTGCATCTGCCAAAACAGGTTCTAGGGACTTCACTTGTTCAAAGAACTGCTGATAACTGCTCTGAAGGACTGGATGTAGATGATTAAAATGCCAGGCCACTCCTGCCTGTATCTTGATTTTACATTATTACATTCTAATTTTTCTGCAAGTTAAGTTTAAATGATTAATCAACAAAATTTTATCATTGTCTTCTCAGGTAAACTCAGCTGAGGAGATTAAGAGTAAACAGGAAATATCTAGAGGCCTAAAATAAAATAAAACAAATATACATAAATGATTTATACAGTTGAAAAGCTATCTACTGTCAGGATTAAAGGCTCTTTTCTAATGGCTAAACACATAAAAGCGTTAGCATGCAGTCCTCCTTCCTGGCATTATTTATGCAAACCAACTTGTTGATGAGTTTCCATGTAGCAGAATCATTGTGATGGAAATAATATCTTCAAAACAGTGATTACTAAACCTGTTAATTTGATTTAGTACAAGTTAGTCTCCAAGATGTTCTTATCTAACTTAAGCACTGTTTTTTTTTTAATTAAATATTTTTTTTCTTCAAGTTACATCTCAGTCACAAACCCCTCCCTATTCCCCCTTCCTGTCCCACCCTTCCACCCTCTTCCCCCCAACAGCTTCCCCTTTCAGTCCAACAAATGGTTCCTTCTCTTATAACAGTAAATACTATACAAAACAACAGATATAAATATGCCACATTTATGAGAGTTAAATGGCCCAGTATATATTCCCAATGTCCAGTTCATACATATTTGGCCCCTGACTTTAACGTTCTACCATCTAACCATCTCCATGAGTTTAAAGTTCTATAACTGACTCAGCTTTCATACTAACTTGCATCACTATTATAAACATCTTCTTAGATCTGGAACGCCCTCTTGATTCCTAAACAACTCAAAATTTAACTATGAGACTCTAGCTGTCTATTCTTCAAACACCTCAGAGACCTGAGAGGGATAAATATATCTGATTATATACGAAGTGCAGGGCCTGCAGCTTCCAAAACTAAGAAATGACATACCAGTGACTGCCTGGACAGTTCCCATTTTCTCTCCATACATTCCAGCATCAGTCTTCAGCCTTTTGGTCCTGTTTCTCTGACAGACATTTATTGTAGAGCAGGGATTATGAAGGACTTACCTACCCTGTCTTGGCAGAGCTAGGCTGTCGACTTCCCTGCTACCAAGTTTTATCCTTTTTGTAGAGCAGTCTGTATGCAGTTGAAGCAAGGAGTTTTTTCATGCCAAGAGATAGGCTTGCCACTAATTCAACCATCTCACACTGGAGATTCTTCGATGCTCATCTTCTACTTGGAGTAGAATAGGGTGTGCTGTCAGGAGCTTATATGTCTCGATATCAAAAAAAATCTTAATTTAAGACAACATCTTTGAATGCCATATTCTGCAGATCTCTTGGGGTTTTTGAAGATGCCCTATATATCTCTTGTATTTAGATAAGCAAATAGTGCTTGTCTCTTAACAACTTGATTACTGAGTAGCTTAGAGAATATCTGTGATAGACTGTCATAGTAGCTAACAAAGTGACATGCTTGCATGACTAGGAGTTTGTTTTTCTTAACTATCCTAAACAGTTTAAGACGGTTGGTATCAGGAGGCCAGAGCTTCACATTTCATTTTTAAGTATCTCTAGGTACGATACCATTAGGAAGCGTTACCTTTAATTTTGTACCAATATATAAAGATCTATTCAAATGTGGCTAAATATACTCTTAATTTTGTATCAATATACAAAGATCAATGCCTATGTAGCCCAATACAATCTTAATATTACGTCAATATATAAGGGTCAATACCATTGTGGCCAACTATAATCTTAATTTTGTATCAATATACAAAGATCAATACCGATGTAGTCCAATACAATCTTATTTTTGCACAATAAACAATGGTCAATACCACTTTAGCCAAATATACTACTAATTTTGTATCAATATACAAAGGTATAAGGACATATTCAATAATCTGGCCCTTCTTCTTGGTCCTTCCTGTGCTATGTCTATGTCTCATTTTTCTCAAGTCCGTGCACTCCTACATAGGAGAGAAAGAAGGATACAGAAAAGGTAAAGAAGGAAGTTCCTGGGTCTAACCTCCAAAACCCATTAAACAGGACCATTTAACAGCTTGTAATCTCTTCCCCTAAATAACAGAGTTTTCAGTTATACTTCAAATAACCAAAAGGGAGGGCAGAGAAACACCCTTCCCACCCTCTGGGCATGGGACTTCGCTCTTTTAAAATGACTTCATGCTGATTGGGGTCGTAATAAACCTGTTTGGGGCTCGAACAAAAATGGAAAAATGGTTAAAAATGTTAACAATCCTTTTATGTTCAGTCCTTCTGTTCTCAGCTGTTTAGATGTCCTAAGGAGTTTGTAGGCAGAAGCTGATCTTCCAGGCTTTACTGAGGTTCTGGCTGGGGCATTGTGTAGAGCTGAACGGTCTTAGCGATATTGAGTTGTTGTGGTTGTAGACTTTTGATGGAAACAGCTATTGAGGGAGTCTGTCAGGCTGAATCATCTGGGTCACTCATCTTCTTTGGTGTCTGATTCTGCTTTCTGCTGTTTCCATTGTCCAGTTGTCCCTGGGTTCCTTAAATGGATGCTTTGATTCTCCTGGAAAGATAAGAACAGAGCCCTGCCCTAATCCTAACTCTGGGACAATTACCCTCTTATTTTTTTTGGGGGGGGGAGGGGTTAGGTAATATTTCTCCTGAAGCAAATTTGGTTTGTTGACAATATATAAAGTGTTATCTTTCAATCTGGGTTAAAGAAGAAATTATTTTGTTATTTTGGAGCTAAACCAGCTTTAGTGTATATATTTTGAGATCTCAAAGGACAATTTGTTTGTATTGAGTAAGCCTTTTGTAATTAGCTTTTAAACTTAGGTCTTTCCAATCCTATGTGTGTGTCTCTGCATTCTACTTATTGGGATCAAAGACCTGTGATTCCCATCTGAAGGGAATAAAGATGTGTTCCACCACTCCTGGGTTGAAGTTTTTCTCTATTTAGAGTTTGTTTTGTATCAGGCTGACCTTGAGCTCTGAGATCTGCCTGTTTCTGTCTCTAGTGTGTTGGGATTAAGGGTGTACTCTTCTTGAATGATGGGATTAAGGGTGTGCACCCTTACCACCCTGTTCCGTGTAACTCTAGAATTTATAAGACCACTAACACTATGGTGCTCCTCCGGTCTCTGCTGAAGTTAAAGGCATGGGTTAACACCACATTTCTCATGTATTTTACCTTAGCTCTATGTTTTTTTTGACAATTGGAAGTTTATAAAACCAGGTTGAACGGCTGTATCCATTATTTTATTTACAGTGTTTTAACATTGTTACCTGCTTTTTTTAATTAATAAATTTATTTGTTTGTTGCTTCAGGTTACATCCTTATAATATTGTCCTCTTTTCCCACTTCCCAGCCCCACCCTCCCATGCTCTACCCCCTGACCCTTCCGTCTTGTTCCTCTGGGATGGAGTGTCCCTGCATAACAGTCTCTCACCACAGATCAGGAGTCATATGAGGGCCAAGAGCCTCTTCATACACCGGGGGCATAAAAGGCAGTACTGCCAGTGAAAGGTGTCTCCTTGCTATGGGGGGGGGGGGAACTAAAAAAAGACCAACAAACACACAAACCCACAAAAAAACAAAGAACAACAACAAAAAAGAGAGGAAAAAGAAAAAAGAAAAAAAAAGTCTATGACCATGTTCCTTTTGGTGTGTTGGTTGTAGTACAGTTATCCTGTACGATATAGCTAAAATCCTACTATAAGTTAAGAGATGCCATGTGCATCCTTCTGAGTCTGGGTTAGCTCACTCAGGATGAGCTTCTCTAGTTCCATCAATTTGGTTGCAAATTGCATGATTTCATTGTTTCTGATAGCTGAGTAATATTCCATTGTATAGATGTACCACAGTTTTTTAATCCATACTTCAGTTGAGGGACATCTGGGTTGTTTCCAATTTCTAGCTATTGCAAATAAGGCTGCTATGAACATAGATGAGGAGACTTCCCTATGACTCCATGAGGGGTCCTTTGGGTGTATACCCAGAAGTGGTATGGCTGGGTCCTGAGTCAAAATTATTGCAAGATTTCTAAGATATCGCCACACAGACCTCCATAGTGGTTGCACAAGAATGCACTCCCACCAGCAATGGAGTAGGGTTCCCCTTTCTCCACACCCTCACCAGCATGTGCTGTCATTTGAGCTCTTTATCTTAGCCATTCTGACAGGTGTGAGATGGAATCTCAGGGTCGTCTTGAGTTGCATTTCTCTGATGATTAAAGATGTTGAGCATTTCTTCAGGTGTCTCTCGGCCATTAGGGATTCCTCCTTTGTGAATTCTCTATTTAGCTCCGTCTCCCATTTTTTGATTGGATTATTTGGTTTCTTGGCATTTAGTTCTTTATAGATTTTAGATAATAGCCCTCTATCAGATGTGGGGTTGGTGAAGATTTTCTCCCAGTCTGTTGGTTGCCGTTTTGTTCAAATGATAGTGTCCTTTGCTTTACAGAAGCTTTTCAGTTTCATGAGGTCCCATTTATTGATTGTTGATCTCAGGTCCTGAGCTGTTGGTGTTCTGTTCAGGAAGTTGTCACCTGTGCCAATGAGTTTGAGGGTTTCTCCTACTTTTTTCTTCTAGTATATGTAGTGTGGCCGACCTTAAGTTAAGGTCTTTGATCCACTTGGATTTAAATTTTGTACAAGGTGATAGGTATGGGTCTAATTTCATTCTTTTGCAAGTGGACATCCAGTTGGACCAGCACCATTTGTTGAAGATGCTGTTGTTCTTCCATTGTGCGATTTTGGCTTCTTTGTCAAAGATTAGTTGGCCATAGGTGTGTGGGTCCATGTTTGGGTCTTCAATTCGATTCCATTGATCCACTGGTCTGTTTCTATACCAGTACCATGCTGTTTTTATTACTATTGCTCTGTAGTACAGCTTGAAATCTGGGATGGTGATACCTCCAGAGGCTTTTTTACTGTACAGGATTGATTTAGCTATTCTGGGCTTTTTGTTGTTCCATATGAAGTTGAGAATAGCTTTTTCCAGGTCTATAAAGAATTGTGTTGGTATCTTGATAGGAATTGCATTGAATCTATATATTGCTTTTGGTAGGATGGCCATTTTTATTATGTTGATCCCACCTATCCATGAGCATGGGAGATCTTCCCATCTTCTAAAGGCCTCTTCCATTTCTTTCTTCAGGGGTCTGAAGTTCTTGTTGTATAGGTCGTTTACTTACTTGGTTAGAATTACCCCCAGGTATTTTATATTGTTTGTGGCTATTGTGAAGGGAGTTGTTTCCCTTATTTCTTTCTCGGTATATTTGTTTGTTGTATAAAGAAGTGCTTCTGATTTTTTTGAGTTAATTTTGCATCCAGCCACCTTGCTGAAGTTGTTTATCAGCTGTAAGAGTTCTTTGGTGGAGTTTTTGGGGTTGCTTATGTATACTAACATATCATCTGTAAATAGGGATAATTTGACTTCTTCGTTTCCAATATTTATCCCTTTGATCTCCTTTAGTTGTCTTATCGTTCTAGCAAGGACTTCAAGTACTATATTGAAGAGATATGGTGAAAATGGACATCCTTGTCTTGTCCCTGAGTTTAGAGGAAATGCTTCAAGCTTCTCTCCATTTAATTTGATGCTGGCCACTGGCTTGCTGTATTTTGCCTTTATTATTTCTAGGTATGGTCCTTGTATGCCCGTTCTCTCCAGAACTTTTTGTATGAAGGGATGTTGGATTTTGTCAAATACTTTTTCTGCATCTAGCAAGATTATCATGTGGTTTTTTTCTTTCATCTTGTTTATATGGTGAATTACATTGATAGACTTTCGTATATTGAACCATCCCTGCATTCCTAGGATGAAACCTATTTGATCATGATGTATGATACTTTTGATGTGTTCTTGAATTCAGTTTGATAGTATTTTATTAAGTATTTTTGCATCTATGTTCATGAGGGAGATTGGTCTGAAGTTTTCTTTCTTTGTTGGGTCTTTGTGTGGTTTAGGAATCAGAATGACAGTGGCCTCATAGAATGAGTTTGGCAGTGTTCTTTCTGTTTCTATGTGGTGGAAGAGTTTGAAGAGTAATGGTGTTAGTTCTTCTTTGAAGGTCCGGTAGAATTCCGTGCTAAAGCCATCTGGCCCTGGGCTTTTTTTGGCTGGGAGATTATTAATGACTGTTTCTATTTCCTTAGGGGTTATTGGGCTTTTTAAGCTGTTAATCTGATTTTGATTTAGTTTTGGTAGGTGGAATCTATCAAGGAAATTGTCTATTTCGCTTAGGTTTTCAAATTTGGTGGAATATAGATTTGTAAAGTAGAACCCAAATATTTTCTGGATCTCCTCAATGTCTGTTGTTATTTCTACCTTTTCATTTCTGATTTTGCTGATTTGGGTTCTTTCCCTTTGCCTTTTACTTAATTTGGCTAGGGGTCTGTCTATTTTGTTGATTATCTCAAAGAAACAACTCTTGGTTTCATTGATTCTTTGTATAGTTCTTTTTTTTCTAAGTTGTTGATTTCAACCCTAAATTTGATGATTTCCTGCCTTCTGCTTCTCTTGGGAGTGTTTGCTTCTTTTTTTTCCAATTCACCCAGCTTAGCTGTTAATTCACTAATATGAGCTGACACAATTTTCTTTTTGAAAGCACTTAGTGCTATGAACTTTCCTCGTAGCACAGCTTTCATTGTATCCCATAGGTTTGGGTATGTTGTGTCTTCATTGTCGTTGGATTTTAAGAAGTCTTTGATTTCCTTCTTTATTTCTTCCCTGACCCAGTGGTCATCAAGTAAGGAGCTGTTCAATTTCCATGTGTGTGTAGGCTTTCTGTTGATTCTTTTGCTGTTGAAGACCAGCTTTATTCCGTGGTGGTCTGATAATATACAAGGTGTTATTTCAATTTTCTTGTATCTGTTGAGACTATTTGTGTCCAACTATGTGGTCTATTTTGTAGAAGGTTCCGTGAGGTGCTGAGAAAAAGGTGTATTCCTTTGTGTTTGGGTGAAACGTTCTGTAGATATCTTTTAGGTCCATTTGTTTCATGATCTCTGTTAGACTCAATATTTCTCTGTTTGGCCTCAGTCTTGATGATATGTCCATTGTTGTGAGTGGGGTGTTGAAGTCTCCCACTACTAATGTGTTGTGATCGACGTGTAATTTAAGTTTTAGAAGTGTTTCTTTTACAAAAGTAGGTGCCTTTGTATTTGGGACATAGATGTTCAGTATTGAGATTTCCTCTTGATGAATATTCACTTTAATGAGTATATAATGCCCTTCTTTGTCTTTTTTCATTAACTTCAGTTGGAAGGCTGTTTTGTTTGATATTAGGATGGCTACTCCAGCTTGCTTCCTGGGTCCATTTGCTTGGAAAAGCTTTTCCCAGCCCTTTACTCTGAGGTAGTGGCTATCTTTGGTAGTGAAATGTGTTTCTTGTATGCAGCAAAAGGACGGGTCTTGCTTGTGGATCCACTCTGTAAACCTGTGTCTTTTTATTGGGGAGTTGAGTCCATTGATGTTGATGGATGTTAGTGACCTGAGGTTGTTATTTCCCATTAGTTTGGTATAGGTGATCGTCCTGTGCCTCTTTTGGTTTAGTTGCTGAGGGGTTTTCTATTCCCTTTGTTTTCTTGGGTAAAGTTTTCTTCTCTGGGTTGGAATTTTCCTTCTAGGATTTTCTGTAGGGCTGGGTTTGTGGGTAGATACTGTTTAAATTTGATTTTGTCATGGAATATCTTGTTTTCTCCATCTATGTTGATAGAGAGTTTTGCTGGGTATAGCAGTCTGGCTGGGCACCTATGTTCTCTCAGGACTTGTAGGATATCTCTCCAGGCCCTTCTAGCTTTTAAAGTTTCTGAGGAGAAGTCAGGTGTAATTCTGATGGGTCTGCCATTGTATGCGACTTGACCTTTTTCTCTTACATTTAATAATATTCTTTCTTTGTTCTATACATTTGGTGTTTCAATTATTATGTGGCAAGAGGAGTTTCTTTTCTGATCTAATCTGTTCGGTGTTCTGTAAGCCTCTTGGATTTTTATTGGCATCTCTTTTTTCAGGTTTGGGTAGTTTTCTTCTATGATTTTGTTGAAGATATTTCCTGGACCTTGGAGTCGGGAGTCTTTTCTTTCCTCTATGCCTATAATTCTTAGGTTTTGTCTTTTCATTGAGTCCTTGATTTCTTGGATGTTGTGGGTGAGAGATTTTTTTAGCCTTCTCATTTTCTTTTGATGTTGTACTGATTTCTTCCATCGAATCTTCCATGCCTGAGATCCTGTCTTCCATCCCTTGCATCCTATTTTTGATACTCACATCCATGGTTCTTGTTCTCTTCCCTTGATTTTCCACTTCCTCTTTTAACTCTGACTGTGTTTTCTTTATTGTTTCTATTTCTATTTTCATGTCTTGTATGATATTGTTCATTTTGTACATTTCCTTCTCCAGCTTGCTTGTTTTTGTCTGAAAAATCTTTCATTGCTTTGTCCTTTTCCTGTTCAAGCTCTGTTACCTTGGCTTGGAGTTCTTTAATGGTGTTGTTTGATGTTTTGACTTGTAAAATGGTGGCTTCTTTGAATTCCTTCATAGATTTAAGTTCTTCTTGAAGGGACTCTATCACTTTCCATAATGCAGAATTGTCATAGTTTTCATGTGTTTCTGTTGGTGTGAGGTCAACTGAATTGGATGAGCTAGGATAATTCTGCGTTGTTGGAGTTATATTTCCTTGATTTCTATTTTTTTCTTGGTTCTTTGGCCATATGGCTGTGTTTAGCTGTCTTTTCTCGTCGTTTTCTGTGCTTGGATCCACAGCGGATGCTTTGGTGTAGGAGTCGAATTGCTTGGCTATCTGTCGTTGCTTACAGGGGGATCTCAGAGTCACTGTGGTTTTAATAGCCTGAAGCACTGTGAGCTGGTGCAGCCTATTCCCAGGTAGTAAGTAATGGTCCGGGATTGTTTCACTGCTCCCAATTCAGGCTTCTCTATGTTGCACACTGAGTGATCCACCTGTAATGGTTCTGATGGTATGGACCTGTTTGCCCAGGCACAGATTCTGTGGGCTTTGTTTGTCGTCACGGAGGCTGACAGGGCCTGGCTCCACACCTAATATGTCTGGGTTTTCCAGAATACAGCTATGGTCCCCTGGCTTCTGGTTTCCCACTAGGCTTCTCCGCCACAGGCCTGGCCCCTCAGCCCCGCCCGCCTCTGCTGGCTTCCCTCCCTAGCTGCTCTGCCGTGGGTGCACAGAGCTTCAGTCCTGCCTGCCTCCTGTGCTGGTTTACCTCCCTAGTTGCTCTGCCACGGGTGCGCAGAGCTTCAGCCCTGCCCACTGCCTGTGCTGACTTCCCTCCCTAGCTGCTTTGCCGTGGGTGCGCGGAGCTTCAGCCCCGCCTGCCTGTGCCAGCTTCCCACCCTGACTGCTCTGCCCGCCGGCTTCCCGCTCTTTTGAATCATCCACAGCTGGAGCGCGCCGTGTGCCCTGTTTCTTCCTTGTTAAGACTTCAACTATCCCGCAAATTTTCCTAAGTAGCTATAAGGTCCTCCTGAGGTGTGGGGAGCCCAGTAGGCTAGTGGGTGATCGCCATGTGGCCTCTGATTCTGCATGCTGTGTTAGGGTCAATCTTACCAGGCACCTCTCCAAATGGGAGTTCCCGATTCCCGGATTTAGTGGCTTCCGTGTCTGAGAGAGATGTGGGGAGAGCCTTGCCCTGGGACTTTTAACAGTCCCTTGGGAGCTGTGAGTGTTCCCGGAGGGTCTAGTCCCTCCGGTTTTTGCACAGTGTCCAATAACTCTGTGCTTTTTATGGCTCTTTTCTCCCACGTTCAAAATGCATCAGTGCGGGTCGCCGCCATCTTGGCCCCTCTTAAGCACTGTTAAAAGACAAAGATTCAACCAAGGAATCAAACTAAAACAGTATATAAATAAATATTCATCCATAGATCAATAATTTATGCTTTTGTAAATCCAGCTAATTGACCTTAGTAGATTTTCTTAAAGACATAAAAATGGACTTTAGAATATTTGCCAATTTAACAACAACAAAAAAGTTCAACCTAAGTGATATGAAGTAAGAATATATTAAAAGTCTTACACTTACCTCAAGTGTTAGGCCGTGATATGACTACACACATTTCAAAAACTGAGTGTCAGTAAACAGAAAGATATCTATAAAAAACACATTGTATCCAGCTAGTGTCTCAGCTGGTAAAGTGCCTGCCATGAGTTTGTGAAGGACTGAGTTGAGATTTCAAGCACTCATATAGAAGCTAAGTTTGATGGTAGCTGTGCATTTAATGATAATGCTGGAGAGACAGACCAAGCGGATCCCTGGGGCTTACTGGCCAACCATTGTGGCCAAAGTGGCAAGCTTCAGGTGTAGTGACAGGTTTTGTCTCAAAATATTAGATGGAGAACAATTGAAGATGACACCTGACATTGACCTGTGGCCCCTATTTTTGAATGTGAATGCTCACATACAAACACACACAAGAACATAGACATACACATAAACACACATTCAAAAGCTAAAAGAAAATAATTTTAAAACTTAAAATGTTGACTCTTATTTTATAGAATACAAGTTCATCAACATATAACCAAATACATTTAAGTATATAAATCACTGACTATTTGCAATAACACTGAGAAGGGAGCCTGAAACATTGTTGTTTGGTTTAACAAAGATAATATACATGTATCAAATTACCTCTCTCTTACAAGCATGATAATCTAAGAATATCAATCCATTGTGCCACCTTTTCAAAATACCTTGTTGCAAACATGTTTTTAAATAGGTAAGTCGACAGCCTAGCTCTGCCAGGAGAGGGTAGGCAAGTCCTTCATAATTCCTGCTCTACAATCAATGTCTGTCAGAGAAACGGGGCCAAATGGCTGAAGATTGATGCTGTAATGTATGGAGAGAAAATGGGAACTGTCCAGGCACCCACTGGTATGTCATTTCTTAGTTTTGGAAGCTGCAGGCCCTGCACTTCCTATATAATCAGATATATTTATCCCTCTCAGGTCTCTGAGGTGGTTGAAGAATAGAAAGCTAGAGTCTCATAGTTAAATTTTGAGTTGTTTAGGAATCAAGAGGGTGTTCTGGATCTAAGAAGATGTTTTTAAAATTGTGATGCAAGTTAGTATGAAAACTGAGTTAGATATAGAACTTTAAACCCATGGAGATGGTTAGATAGTAGAATGTTAAAGTCAGAGGCCAGATGCATATGGACTGGACATTCGGAATGTATGCTAAGCCATATAACCCTCATAATTGTGGCCTATTTGCTTCTGTTGTTTTGTATTGTATTTATTGTTATAGGAGAAAGAACCATTTGTTGGACTGAAAGGGGGAGCTGTTGGGGGGAAAAGATCTACCTTAGACTAAAGACAAAAAAAAAGGATAGAGGATGGGGGTGTTGGGGTGGAAGAGGGTGGAAGGGTGGGACAGGAGGGGGAAGTAGGAAAGGGATTGTGACTGAGATGTAACTTGAAGAAATAAAAAATAAATCATTAAAAAGAAATCTATAAGAGAAAAATACCTATCAGTAACATTTTGTTGGACACATTCAGCACAAGGGCACTGAGGGGTCAGTTCAGAGTTTCTCAGACATTGTTCTTGAATACTTGTAACTTCTTTCTCACATTCATTAAAATATTCTGTGTTCAGAGTGAAGGTGACCAGTTAATTCAAACCACCTTTTGTTTTACTTTTTACAACATAATTCTTGACTATTGATTTAAAATAAGTGTTACAGCTCAGAGGATAGTCCATATGGCTCACATTCTCCTTGCACCTTTTCCTTTAAGTCATGATGGCTTTGTCTGTTCATGGTAGTCCTTCGAAAAACACTTAATATGTAAATTTAAGCAAATTTGTAGGTTGAGTTATCTCTCCATGGAAGCATTTTCTAAGTTGCAAAGTCAATTTTAGAAAATCTGTTCACTATGTTTCTTTTTTAAATAACCATAGTATTCACTGACATTGACCTATAAAGGCATATTTCTGTAATAGTAAGAGTGTGGGGGAAATCTGCTAAAAAAGAAAAAAAAATGGCCGATGGGGCAACATCTGTTTTCTGTGGGGAATCTTTTAATTCTGCCTTTTGTATTCAGAGATCTAAGTTCTATGGACCCAGTGATTTGTGTGTTTCAAATGATTTGTGTTGAAGCACAGTGAGAAGTGTCTATATCACACACAAAATCTACTGTTATGGTTTCATGAAATGAAATTAATCTTCATATTGTAAATGTGCTATGATTATTTTTATTATTTCTTTTCTTTTTCCTATTAAAATAATTGGCATGACACACTATAATTAATTAATTTCCCAAATACACTTTGGCCAACACAGGCCTACATGTCTGTCACATAATTTGAAGAGTTGGAATGTTTAAAAGCTTGAAGTTCCTACAGTTATTTACTCCATTTTTTCATTTTGGAAATTTAGATGCAACTTTTGGGAATGGTACTGAAACATTATATGGATAGAAAAATAAAATAAAATAAAAACTATTAATAAGTCTTTTAGACTTACTTTTTTATTTCCACATACTTCAATGTTATGAAGCGAAATGTGAACAAATTCTTAGACTAACAAGCTATGGTGTCCTATATTCACAGTCATGAAATATTTTTGACAAAATAAGTATATAAAGTAAATGTGATTTCTGTTAATGACTTTTCTTAACCTATTAGTAAATAATAATAATAATAATAATAATAATAATAATAGTGATAAAACTAATTCCTATGTACAAGTAAAAAAAAAAAGCATTTAAGAAAACTCATGTAGCTCCCATGTAGGCCCCCAGTACAAGAAGAAGCTCTTAGCTTTCATATGACTTGTTAAAAAGAAGGGTTGATATGTAGGACACCCTACACTGGAGGAGTATGATAGGTCAGAGATGGGGGAGAGGGCGAGTGGGGGAGAGGGTGGGACTGGGAGGGGTGGAGAGAGGGAACTGTCATGGAGATGTAACTTGAAGTAAAAAATAAACATAAAAAAAGGAAAAGTCATTCTAAGTATTTTCTGCTAAAACCAGCTGTTTGGTTCAGCCCCACTCTGCATGGTTCCTTGTTTTGTTCATGTAGATTTTGCTTCAATTACAGAATGAGAGTTCAGAAGCTAAACTGCTTCAGAAATCTGAATTCTGCAGCCATCACCTTTGCTTGCATTTCTACCTCTAGAGTACATCTGTCATGGCCCTGTTTCATTTTTATTTGTCTTAGTAAGATTTCTTTGGAAACCTTTCAGTTCCATCTGGGTATGTTGTAGACAGAATAGATGGTTTATTCATTTGGTGTGTGCTTGTGAGTGGCTGGGGAATGCTGACAAACTCCAATTTCAATCTAAGCAGATATATTTGCTAGGGAGCAATAATGGCACAATCAAGCAGCAAAAACATCCTTCTCTTAATTTTTCAGGAACACTTTAAAAGTTGGTCAACTCATTAACATTTCTTTATACATCAGTATTTAGTTTCCAATATTCAAGTGTCTCTTAGAAAATAGTTTTTGTGTTTAATTTTTAACTGTCAATGTATTTTCAGTTCTATGATTTCAAGATTTATCATTGTCTAAGAAAAAAAAACTTTTTTGTTAATTTTTTAAATTTTAAGTGTATCTTTTTTATTACTCCAACATCTCGCCCTTTTACTCCAATAAAAGGCTTTTTTCTTGTAACAATAAATACAATACAAAACAATAAGAACAATTAGGAAACAATTATAAAAACTACAGGATATGACATATATTTCCAATGTCCATATGTATTTGGTAACTAATAAGGATATTCCATTTTCTATCTATCTTGATGAGTTTAAAGTTCTATACCTAACTCAATTTCCATCCTAACCTGCATTACCAACTTAAAAGCATCTTCTTATACCTAAAACATAATTTTAATTCTTAAACAACTTAAAACTTAACTGTGAGACTATAACTATCTAGTCTTCAACCACATCAGAGACCTGAGAAGGATAAAAATGTCTGAATAAAAAGGAAGTGCAGAGCCAACAGCTTCCAAAACAAAAAATTGACAGACAACTGGCTGCCTGGACATTCCCCAATTTCTCTCTATAATGTTGGAACATCTATCTTTTGCCTTAGAAAAATTTAACACCTAAGAAATTAAAATAATAGTGTTGATTAGATGGATCAGAGGATAAGACACCTGCTGCAGATCCTGGATATCTCAGAACCCACATGGTGGAAAAAAATAACTAAATCCTACAATTTGTCCTCTGACCATGTGTGCATCATGGCATATATGTTCATATGTAAGCACATATATACACAAAAAAGAAGATACAATACGATTTTTTAAAAAATGTAGATGGAGAATTAATCTTTCTCAGTGATGAGCCCTTAATGGGTTATTCAATACCAAGATGTCAACCCTAAAATCATATATATTCAAGAAACACTAAAAAGACTCAGCAGAGTCTGTTTATATATTTGTGCATCTAAAACAAAGAAAAGAGGCCATGAATTTAATAAGAAGCATTGGGGGAGTTGGACAGAGGAAAGTGAAGTGGCAAATAGTGTAATTATATTTTAACTGTAAATTTTAAATTGTAACAAATTTTAAATGTAAAACTTCGAAGTATTTCATATATTTCAAATAAGTTACATGAGACTGCTTTATGTCAAAGTGAATGGGACATTAGTAACTCATACTTTGATCCATGATTAGACTTTAAGCAATAGTTATTAGATAGTTTAAAAAGATAACTTCTAAAATCAAACATGGTGGCACATGCTTGTAATGTGAGCCAGAAGCATCAAAAGTTTGAGACCAGCATGAGCTACATAGAGAGTGACAGTTGATGAATGGAGCACTGTGCTGTTATTACCAGCATAGTTGTATATGTAGATCTATGGATACGAATGCAGATGTCTGTAAAAATATCTATAGTACAGTTTTCTGATTTCATTCACCCAATTCACAAATAGACTTTCTGTGAAAGTCACATGGTACCAAGGAAAAGGAGTTTGAGCAAATGGTCTCTAGCTCCAGGCTAGCTTCACCAACAGACTTTCTATTATGTCTGGACTCCCACTGAGCCTGTACTAACATCACAGGAGATGAATAGAAATCTACTTTTAATTATACTCCATTGCATGCTGGTATGCCTGCTGCAATAGATGCAAATATATCCCAAGGTGAGTAAAAAGGGGGAAAGGCTGGGGCAGCTTTGTGATGATAGCCATTTTCTTATTCTTTACAAAGTGAAAGGGATTTTTCAACTTATAATCACACCACAGGTTGTCATACACATTCTAATTTCTATAGGACTTGTAAAATAATTATTTTCCTTTCTTAGTAAAGAAAACACAAATGTCTGTATGATAAGTTTTTAAATTGCAAAGAGAATAAAAATATAAATAAACTACAATGGGTGAAAAGGGTTTGGTGGGTCTTCTGATTTCAAGCAGGTCATGTTGCAAAAGTTCAGTTTCGTCTAAAAATAACTAACAAAGTGAAACAAATCCTATATCATTAGGAAAATTATGAGGTTATAAATGAATGAGTATCAGCAAAAGGCATAGTCCAGAATCTTGGAAGTTAAGTATAGATAGGCAAATAGCTGAAGATCTTCCCAAATAAGAACAAGCAAATTGAGTATGGGAGAAGGCATAAAAGAAAATTAAAATTGCTGAGACCATTGCTTTCTCTACCTTCCTTAAAAACTGTGAGCTGATATTTTGTCTGCCTTGAGTTTGCACAGGTCTTGTGTATGCTGTTACAACAGCTGTGAGCTTACATGTTCAACGGCCCTGTTCTACCTGGAAATCACTGCTTTGCTGCAGCCGACCCACCTATGGCTCTTAACAGTTTTTCCACTCCCTTTGCTGCAAGGATCCCTCATTCCTGAGAAGAGAGAGGGGTGTGATGCAGATGTCCCCACTTAGGGCTACACTCTCCTCTCCACAGTCTCCTTCTCTGTCCCTTGGTCAGTTGTGGGACTTTGTGTTGGCCAGGTTAGAAACCATTAGTCATTGATGGCTGTAGGAAGAGGCGGAGTTTTCTTAAGGGTGTAGGACTTGGTGAGTAGCCCATGCTTCAGTGAATGGCCACATATCCAAGAGTGTGTAGGCAGCACTAATAGGACAAAAAGTCAGGTGAATGTGGATCTAGAAGGAGTTCAGGGAGGTAAATAAATATGATCAAAATACAATAGATAGCTAGAGTCTCATAGATAAATTTTGAGTTGTTTAGGAATCAAGAGGGTGTTCTGAATCTAAGAAGATGTTTTTAAAACTGTGATGCAAGTTAGGATGAAAGCTGAGTCAGATATAGAACCTTAAACTCATGGAGATGGTTACATAGTAGAATGTTAAAGTCAGGTACCAAATACATATGGACTGGACGTTGGGAATGTATGCTAAGCCATTTAACTCTCATAATTGTGGCCTATTTATTTCTGTTGTTTTGTATAGTATTTACTGTTATAAGAGAAGGAACCATTTGTTGGACTGAAAGGGGAGCTGTTGGGGGGAAGAGGGTGGAAGGGTGGGGCAGGAGGGGGGACTAGGGAAGAGATTGTGATTGAGATGTAACTTGAAGAAATAAAAAAATAAAGTATAAAAAAATATTATCAGTTGCCAAATACATATGGACTGGATATTGGGAATGTATGTTATACCTTAAAATTTTCATAATTGCTCTTATTGTTTTGTGTTGTATTTATTGTTACAAGAAAAAGAGCCTTTTAGTGAACTAAAAGGGGGAGCTGTGTGTGGGGGGAAGATACACCTTAAATTTAAAAAACCATGTGAGCAAGCCAGTAAGCTTCCTGCCCTATTTGAATTCCTGTCTTGATTTTCTTCAATGATAGACTACAATATGAAAGTGTAAGTCAAATAAACCATTTCCTCCCCCCCAAAACATACAATCAATTGAAAAAATATTTTAAAGTATAAAAGCTGAAAAAAATTTCCAAATGAGATTAGCAATCATGAACTCAAGCAATGCAAATCTTCAAAAAAGAAAGATATCTTAGTCAAGTTTGGATATTTCTGTTCTGGACTAGCCTTACAGATAGTTAACAAATGATAGTAGGCGTGTATGAATCCTTCTGGAGTTATAGATTTTTATAGTCTGAAGGAACATGGCAGAGTCTTTGGACAGGAACTTTCCTTTCTCCATGCTCCAGTCTCCTCATTAACCTCAGGATAAGGAATGCTGCATGGGAACTGACTTAACCAGGAAATTCTGAACATGTGATACAAACATCTATCATTCTCTATCTTTGTGTAAAGCATGTGGATTTATTGGTAATTTATCACTATGTGACAGTCACTTGTGGAAAAGGGCCTGGTTGGGGTGAGGGTTTCCTACTGATCTGGTGAAAAGACTGGGGAGCCCATAAATTGATGAAAAACTTTGAAAGAATGATCTTGCAGATGCCTATGATGGTACTTTGTAAAAAAAAAAAGGGTAATTAAACTATTTACCCAGTATTTATATTATCTTTAATTGATCCATTATAAATGAATACATACAGACACCGGGTGGGTTTTAACAAGCCTTGGCCTGGGTTGTGCAATCTTAGCCCATCTAAGCTAGCTCATAACTCTATTACCCAAACATAACCCCATATATACATATGTCCCTTTGGACTATTATTCTCCACACTAGGCCAATGTTCCAGGCCACATGGAAGGATCTTCTTTAATCTACCCTATGGTGTGCCCTCCTTATCTGCTTCTGGCTTCTTCTCCTGCCTTCTTCCCAAGATGCTCTGTATCTCTCTAAAAGCCTGTGAACCTTAGTCCTGCTTACCTCTGTCTTTGCCCAATCTCCAGGCCTCAGCATTTATTTAACCAATCAGAGTCAATTAAGTAACAGACAACAAACAGGACCAATTAACATTTAGAATGCTTAACACCACCCCATCAGTACTTACTCAGCCATATAATACGTCTTAGTCTCCTTCCTTTGTTTGTAAAAAATCAGATTTGGGAAAAAATGTTGGAGGTGGAGAGTCACACAATCTGGCTTAGAAGGTGGCTACTTTGGGCAAGAGAAATTATGGGAACTGGATATGTATCTGGCTTTACCTCGAACTGTGATTCAGTTTCATGAGTCCTGAAATCCTGATATCTTTCCCTTAAAGTCTTTCTAACCAAAGCATGGGTCCTTTTTCTGGTGGCTAAACTTCTGCATTGCTTCTGAGTCTTCTTTCTTTTCTCCAACTATTTTCCCATTCATTCCTCATGATCCAATTTCTACAATTAAAATTCAGCCCATATCATTGTTATAGGCCTTATTAGCGTCTGACATTTCCTGATAACCTGAATTTTGCATCTACTTTTCCTATTAATATAAGCTCTTCAGGGCAAGGTTTTAGTACTCTGAGTCTCTCTGGGATCCATACAGAAATTGCATATTAAATGAAGTGCCTTCGTGTAGAGGCAAGATCTTGTTACCCTTAGATAAAGACACTTCTGAAGTTCCCTTACCTGAACACTGGAGCACTGGTCACCTCTGAGCCCCATGTATACTTCTACTGCCTCTCCTCTACCTTGTCATTATATTTTTAACCCTCATATTACAGACTTAAGCCTCGAGAGCAACATTCTATTGACCATGAATATTGCTGATCTCTTTTAGCATGAATTTTTACTATTTCAAACTCTGAAATGCTTTTGTTGACCCTTTTTATGTTGTTCCAGGAAATACCTTGTTTTCTCCTGTCCTTTCTGTCACCAGACTCCTACCACTTATTGGCACACATGAACCTAAACATTTATGGCACAATGTTTATGAACGGTACTAGAAATGGAAAAGTAGAAAAGTCCACTCAATTACTCAAGCTCTTAGACTTAATTAAGCATGGATGTCATGGTATCCCAGATTCCTGAAGCAGGAATCATATACCTATAATACTGTAAATATTCTGTAACCAGGAATGTTGCAAACTGCCTTGCTCACCTGAAAATAGAAGCCTCTGTGAACAATCAGGTTTAAAAAAAGATTGCCTTGAGAGTCTAGTTGCTGCTTTTAGGTGACTTGTCCATTGACCTTATTCCCTACTGAATTGTCTCTCTTCTGAGGCAGTGAAGGCAGATATGTCCTGCCTTCATGAAGATAATGATGAACTCTATGTTAATGATAAATCTCTTGAAAGATTATACTTTGCCTATCACTGTCCCTTATATTAATTATCTGACTTAAAGCTCCAATAACCTTGAGGTCAGACACTATTGAGAAATCCTTGTAACTCATTGATATCAATCGTAAAATCGTTCTAATTACTCAAGTTCAAAGCTGTGAGAAAAAAATCTAAATTTGCCCTCCATCTTCACATGACAACTGTAATGGCTTAACAATTACCAACAGTGTTTTGAAGTGCTTTGCCTATCTTTCATCTTCCCTGATTCAGAAATCTGTTGGATGGATAACTAAGGCCAACTTAATTATCAAAAAAATGTTTGGTTTTTAATTCACTGGTGTATTTCTCATGGCATTGTAGTATGAGCATGAACCCTGGCTGATATTGATGGAGTTCTCCCTCTGTCCCAGGCAGTGTGTAAACAAAGACAATGTGCAAACAACATTAACTTATTTAAGACTCTCATTGATACTACAGAAGAAATATCAGTATCAACATCAACTTACCAAGGAAGAAGTAGGCATAGAAATGAGTCACCCTCTTGGTCTTATTAATGTGCACCTAATGCCATCATTTCCCATTGCTTTGTGCTCCTGACACTCACACCTACTCAACATACTGATGGACATTCACCTAGGATTGGGTATTATGGTCTGTGACACTTGGAACCTCTGTTGAATACAACATCCAACAGCAGGGATGACCTCATTGTGTCCTACTGGGATTCTCACAGAAGACTCTCAAACTATCCCACTTATCATTCTAGTTTCTTCCCTATATGATTCCAGTCTATATGTTCAAATTTCTAGGAAAATACTTTTTTTAACGAGTACTCATCACTAAAATGTGGAATTTAAATCTGCAGCCTCTTTTTCAAGAGTATGTACAATCTGAGTGCATTCAGAATATTTGGCCTTCTTATTTCTGTATTATCATTATTAATTATTAATGTATGTTGGTATTTGTCTCTGTGTGAATATATGAGTGAGGGTACCTATATATGACAGAAAGGAGTGTTGGATTCCTAGGAGTTGTGGGTGTAGAGATTGTAAGCTACTGGTCATATATACAGGAAACCAAACTTGAATCATTGGCAAGAGCAGCAGGCAATCTGAGCTGCTGTGCCATCTCTCTTCCTGGCTTCTGGCTTCTCCTATTTTGTGTTATATATTCTTGTCTCTTCATTATATTATAGAAAATACTCACTCTGTATGACATCTTGGAAACTCCTGGTTGAGTTTCAAATTCCACATTTGTTGTTAACACACTTGTCTCTAAATTCCAGGGAACAATTTGCTATGCTCTAGTACAGCACTTTGTCTCTTAATTATTTTTCATTCATCTACTGTAAGTTACAGACTCCTCCACTCTTGTATTCCATTTACTAGTACTGATCTAACCATGTCCATCAGAAAATAATCAGTACTTTCATCTTTGCTTTATGTTGGATTTACACTTGGATAGCTTCAGTCTTTAATACTTTCTTCTTCCTCTTCTCTAGGAGAGATCATTCTTCTCTTCCTACATAACTAAGTTTCCAAAATGACTCTTCTGTCTTGTAATGCTACCCTTCAACAGCCTTCCACGATTACCCAAATCTCTGCATCCTTCAGGAAAGCCTGAACTCCTTTATTATTTTATATATATATATATATATATATATATATATATTACTTAAAATTACATCTCTATCAGCCCTCTCCCTCCATCCTTCTTGGTCCCACTCTCCCACCCTCTATCCCTCTCTCACTTATCCTACTCCTCCGGTATGGGGTGCCCCACATCTCAGTCCACCTCAGTTCCACAGTCATATGAGGGCTAAGAGCTTTCTCTTGCACTGGGGGCATAAATGGTAGCTCCACTAGGGCAAAGTGTCCCACTAACAGGTAACAAAGTCTATGTTACTGTTCCTTTCAGTCTATTGGTTGTAGGATAGCTATCCTGTACTATATGACTAAAATTAAGTTATCAGTGAATAGATGCCATGTGCATCTGAGCTCTTATCTCATACTGATCCTTCTAAAATTTTCATTTGGTCATATTTTCACTTGTTGAATCTATTCCTTTGTGTGAGCTCTTTGGCTAGTCTTCATCTCCTAAAGTTTTAACGTTAATAACCCTGCACATCTTTTGTACCTTTATTTCTAAGCATAGTGCAATGTCTTCCTTGTAGCCTGCTTCCAAATGTCCTGCTGATTCACTATTACAATGCACTGATGCCAAGTTGTTGTAAAATGTAACTTGATAATCCATTGTTATCGTCAAATTATAGGGACAAAAGTAGTTGTGAAAATGATAAACTGGTTTCTGGAGGGAAATGATCGCATGATTGCTTAACTCTGCAATTGAAGAGGACCTGGATTCTGAGTTGAGACTTACATAGAAAGAATAATATCTTGGTGGTGGTGTTCTCCCCTCAAGACATTAAACCTAGAGCCATATTGGCTACACTATTTTAGAAATAAAATAAAGGCATGTATACTTTTGTCAACAAATATTCTCAGGAGCATAACATGAAGTAAGGCCCTGAAATTAGTTTTATTCCTTTTGCATTTCTTTTTTTTTTTTCACACAGATCACACAAAAAAAACATTCAGGATTAAAATTCATTTACCTTTATTCTCCTCCTTGGGCTCTGGAAAGCATTGGACATGACAGACCCTGGAAGTAAATAAAGAAATTAGGTTTATTTTTTTTTCTTCTTGCTTTCTACAAGCCTTGGATTTGTAGTCAGTTGTACAGCTGGTTAGAATGACTGTCTGGCCTTGTGAACACCATGTCTGACTTGCCTTGTCAAAAGGGAGGTTACTGCAAGATGATCAAATAACATCATCTATGACTCTCTTTATTTGGTAACTCCAGACAATAACATTATTGTTTAGGTAACTCAACAAGAAGACAAATTTCAAATAACCTTACAGTAGCATGTTATGTGTACTCAGGGAGTAAATATCACCTTCTCCTTTCTTTCATCCAGACCCTAGCATATTTATCCTAGATTCCCATGGGACACATAGCATATTCTGACTGTATTTCTGATATCCTTTCTTCAGCTATGGCAGGGGGAGGTAATAAATTCTAATATTTTCCCCCAGTGTCTTTACAATGTAATGTGAGAGAGGGAACATTCAAATCTATTTTATGTCTGTAGACACACTTTCAGGTAAGCTTTCAACCTTTTCCACACCAAAAATTACTCAATCTTATTTTATGTAAGATAATCAATGTCATGGGAGTAAAAAGCAGATGTCTGGTTCATAAACTACTTGATGAGGGTAATACACAGTTTCCTAGTCTCTATAAGAAATATTTCCCTTAGGAAACAGAGAAAAAAAACGGTGTTTGGTATCTACTGTTCTGCCACATGGAAGTATTTATAGAGCACCACACAATTTATTACAACATGACAGCCAGTGTTATCACTAGTGTAATGCCTGAAGAATGTGAGCTTCTGAGCCAGTGACTTCCCAGAAATGTCCCATGTCTCACAGGTACTATGTAAGTGTGTGGGAGTATGTATGCATACTTAAAAAAACAAACCTCTAATCTTTAAAGAAATAAACCTTTAAAATCCATCAATTCTACTTCTAATTGAATGGTATAATGTCTCCATTTGTCACATTTGAATGATTTAGAATAGAGAAGATTGAGTCAGTAAGACAATACAGCATTAGACAAGTCAGAATTATAGCTCATCCAGAACTTGGAGAAAGCATTGGATTTCTTTCATCACCTCTTACCAAATATTGAAGCATTGCTATTATAGCACAAAATAAAACAAATTTCTGTTTTTCTAATTCTTTTCTTACTCTTAATTAGACTGTGACAAAGAACACAAAGAACTGGGGAGAAGCAATCATGAGAGATAAGTCTCTTAAAACAATGATTCTCAGCTAGGTGTTACTGTGAACCTCTCTGTATTTGGTGATGTCTACCGACATCTTTGCTAGTCTGTACTAGGAGCTATGATATGATTAAATGCTATGCTGCAGGCCAAATATTCCACACAAGATTGTAGAATCCTTCCTATCTTTGTCACTGCAGTTTTTCTTTGTCCCAGATGTCAGTGGGGGAGGGCTGAGTACCTTGGCCTGAGGGAATGTCCCATCATTCAGCCTAAAGCTAAATACATTGTAGGGAAGAAGTCTGGTGACCCTCCCCATATCTCTATATTCCCCTAACAACTGACAAGTTATTAGTTTAAGAAAGATGTTTTCTGAGGTCACTGTAGGTCTACCGGAAGATTTTAATCCTCTTATCATCTTGTTGTCTTATCATATCCCTCTCGTTTTCCTTCCCAACTTTTTAGTACATACTTTGATAATAAAACATCTCTGTAATATTCACACACAGAACACACTTTTTTTAGTATATGACTTCCTTATGGAATTTTTTTTCAGTTCAAAGCAATGAAAAAACTTGATGGATTTTTCTGCAATGTTTCAAAAGTGACCTTACACAATTCTTCCTCAAGCTATATATATATATATATATATATATATATATATATATATATATATATTTCTGTTTTTCTATATATATTATTCCAAATTAGAGTAATAAGTTTTATCTCCAAAATCCAGGCTCAATTTTTCCAAGTTTCTGATCTCTCTTGGATGTTGTTTCACTATTATTTTATCAAAAGATACATTGATATTGATAATTTTATCAAAGGACAGATTGTGATAGATATTTGTCACAAACAAACCAAGTGCTTTGGTCAGAAATTGGCAGAAACCAGCAAATTTTTATATAAATGATTGAAATATTTTATTTTAAATATTAAATCAATGTGTTAAAAATTTAGCAAACTATAATTAAATTATACTTTAAAAACCACATCAAAAGCAATGGTAAGAGTTTAAATACAAAGTGTAAGATATAAAACATACAGTTTTATATCCAAAAAGAGCTTAAAGCAGCATCTGTGAGTTGCAGGGGAACATTCCTTAAAGCTCTTCAGGGGAGACAAGGTGAAACTACTAAGTATGCTAAGGAGAAAGGATAAGAGGCAACCCGGTGTCCCTTAATAGAGTTGGCTCTTCTGTATGGAGAGGTGATCACATTCTTCACCCACTTAGAGTACCCTTCTCAGCATGCTCATTCTTCCTGCCCCAATACTTATGACTCTGTTGCATAGACATCCAATAGAAGCCAGCTTCCCTTCCACCAGCTTTGCTTCCATGAGAAGTAGCGGGTGTTTTGTTTTGTTTTGTTTTTTTGGTCATGTGTGTGTGTCATCTCGCGCGTGCGTGCGTGTGTGTGTGTGTGTGTGTGTGTGTGTGTGTGTGTGTGTGTGTGTGTATGCTCCTGTATGTGTACATGTGTTTCTGTATTCATGTGCATACTGAGGCCAGAAGTCAATATTGGATATTTTTCTCTATCACTCTTGCACCTTAATTTTTGAGACAGGATCTTCCTGTCTGAACCTGGAGCTTAAATAATTCACTAAGCTGACTACTCAGTAAACTTTGGGGATCTACCCACTTCTGCTTTCCCAGGACTGCAATTACAGAAATGTGTCACCATGCTTAGACTTTACATGGAGGGCAGGTACATGGACTCTAGTCCATAATATTATCTTAGCATATCTATCATGGCCTTGCATGACAAACACTTCATCACTTGTGCTACTTCACCAGTTGGTATTACTCTTGTCTGCAATATCAGCAACAACAGTGTTACTGATGTAAGAGAGATGAAAGAGCAACTATGGAGATGGGGTAAACCTATGAGCTTTAAAAGTTGTTGATGAGGTAGAACATCTGGGGTAAGTGTGAAAGAAAGATTAGAATTAAGGCTGAGCTACACGTTCTGAACTGGACAGTGACCTTTTTCACTGTCTAGAGAAAACCTAGGCTAATGGTACTTGAAAACTGGAAAATCACACATACTTACAATTATCAATGTTTATTACTTTCTACATTTTATTCACTCCTTTTCCCTATTCCATATGAGGTATCAGAGCCAACTTGTTCAAAACAATAAATGTAAGAGGGAACTTAAGGTGGTTAAGTACTCAGATAAACGTATTATAAGGAAAACAGATCATAGATATTTGAAATGACTATTGATAACAGATATAAGGAGAAAAGAAATTATGGACAGTTGTAAACAGAGTTGCTAAAATGAATAGAACCTCAGCCAAGACAAGTTTAGAGAGAAAGGAAAGAGTTCACATCTCACATCTAATGAAGGCATTCTGTGAGAACTGGTGGCTTGGTATCTTTTATCTTATGTCTCAACCAATACTGAAATGAAATGCTTATGGCCATCCTTTTGTAATGGAAAGTTGAACTCTGAAAGGCCACATGAATTCCCCAGGCTCTGTAGTGCCTGATGTGGTATTGAAATGAATGTGGCTCTCTTCCCAAACCATTCTAGTCAAAAAACAGTGGAGAGTTAGCATTTTGAAGAGTAAATAAAACACTAAGATGCTAAGTGTTGACATAATCAGAAGGACGTGTGAAAGAGGACTTGTATGTGGACAGGTATGAATGGAGAAAATCTATTGTACAATTATGCACAAAAAGAGAGAAATGCAGAGATAAAAATGATAATGGAGCCACATCTATCCACTATCCAAGCTGGTAAACCATAAATGACCTAACAGAATTAAATACAAACAATGTTTTTCCCTTCCCCAACTAGTCCCTTAGAATCACTTCACTTACAGATGACAATTCAAATATTTACATTTTGTCTGTGAATTTCAAGCAAAAGTCTAAGACTAAGTTTAATACTTCCATCTTTTACTCTGCCTTCACCTGGGCAAACATAATTTATTTTGTTTCTTTGCCAACAATTTTGTGAAAAGCTTTTTCTAAAGGGTAAAAACAAAACAAAACAAAAAGCCATGAACACATAAAGCAAACTTTCATTTCAGCATGGATTTGGCAGACTGTCCTGTTTGCTGATCCAAGTATGATGGTTCCTTTCAGGGATTTTTTTAATGTACTAGTCCAATATGTCTCCAGCTCAGCTGAACAGTTGCTCTCAGAGCCTGGAGCTTGGTAGAGCAGCTGGGCTCATCTTTGGATTTCATGTACTAACTGAGGACCAAAACTGGCTTCGGGAACCCTTCCTTGTTAATTCTGAATGTTGGATGCACTTTAGGCATCCTTTTCCCAGATACAGCTATGCAGGAGCCATTGCTACCCTGCACTCTGCTGGTGGGAAATGAAACAGTAGGAAATGTAATATCCTATGGTCCCTGAAGTGGATCGTGACTGTAATGATTAATGACAATGTGAATATAGTCAGTATTCAGTGCAAAGAGTGTGGCAAACATAGTGGCATGTACACAGGAGACAGCCCCTGCCTGAGGAACTTAGCTATTGATCTAGTCATATTCAGAAGTTTTATCACAGAGAATACATTGAATTCACTGAGTCTGTCCCTATTCCACATTCACCTAAATAAGTAAAATCTATTGAGACATTAGAAGAGGAACTGTAACAGGTTGTGGTATATGGGTCTTGGGTGCTAAATTTTTAATGTATAGGTTCAAATCTACCTTATATCTTCTTTCTCTCTCTCTCCCTCCCTCCCTCCTTTTCCCCCTCCCTATACTTCTCCCTACTTCCCTGTATCATCGATTTTTCTTGGTAAATGTCATGATGGTATTGCTACCAGTATCTAGCTCTTGAGCTAAACATCAGGATTAAATATGAAAGGACTATAAGGGTTTCTGGGTCTTGAACATATTATACCACCCTACTATAATTATATTATATAACAGATCATGATAATATAAAGATAAAGGAGGCATAATACCTCAGGAAATCTACAATAAAACTGAATGCATAATAAAGAAAATTAATAATGAACTTATATGAGTCTAGAAAATATTACGGTTTAAGAATAACATGTTAGTCTTATAATGTTTGATCATAGAGCAATATATACATGAACATTTTAGTTAAATTATTTTTAATTTTATAAAATTTAGAACGAAACTAAACATTACTAATCATATTTTGTTCTAGCAAGATTTCATCAAACATATGTGATTTAAATAGAGCTTTAAAGTACCTTTATAATTCAGTAGTTAACGGAGGTAAGATTTTAGAATGTAGGAATATGAAGAATATGAAGATGCAGTAGTGTTCATCAAACAGTATGAAGCTATTGAAGGGAAACAGACTCTTCAGGGAATCTGAGTAGCTGCATGTAACTGCAATTTAATTATCAATTGTATTTATTACTAAGTATAAACTGTATGATTAGGCTGGCAGAGCAGCCAGCAGCCTGGTCTTCCTTAACCGGTGGCCTGATTTGTCCTGGGGAAAAAGCGCTGGACCAAGGGTGGCCCACACCACCTATAATCTAAACTCTGTTAACTAATATAAGTTGTTAATATTAGGCTGGTAGAATTGCCAGTGGCACCCTGGATTGCTTGGACTGATGGCCTATAAGCCGCCCTGGTCCTTTCCCCAATAATTAAATACATCAAGACCTTTTTATGTTTCAACACTTAGCCCTTAGCTAGACAGACTCTCAATTAGCTAACCTAAATTAACCTGGACCACCTAATCCCAAACTGCCATGTCCTGTTATTACCTTTCAGAGTTCTCAAAGAGGTCTATCTGCTTCCATGTTTCCCGGCAGAAAGAGCAATTCCTTTGTGTAAAATGCAGGGTTCCTGTTTTAATCTCAGGAAGCCCCACCTTCCTATATTCTTTCTCTCCAGCTAATTGGCCATCAGTGACTTTTATTAACCAATCAAGAGAGCCTCAGAAGGGGCAGTAATCAGATCTCAGCAATTGAAATCAGCCTATCAGAAGCAATGTTATTAGACCTTCCCCAACAGTTGCATACATTTCTGTAATATTTATTGAACTTTTACTCTATTCTAAGGACATGATTCCATTTTCTGTTTCACTAACAAAATACTGGAAGTTAGTAGTTACTTTATAAGGAAGAGGTATTTATTCAATTCACAGTTTCTGAGGCTGGAGGTCCATGACTGAGTAGCTTCATTCGTTCAGTCTCTGGTGAGGGCCTGATAGTAGTTGACATCTTGGGAAATTTCATGGGGATGACAGAAAATACATAGTGAGGTAGTAAGCAAGAGAGATGGGGAAGGACAGGCTTGCTTTACATAACAATCATTCTCACAGGAATTAACCAGGGCACTGTGGAAACTATATTGATCTCTTCTGCAAGTATGTCCCAAATGACTGAAACAACTCCAAAATGTCCCCTACCTCTTAAAGTCCTATGCAATCTTTCAACACTGGGTATCAGCTCTAACATGTGAACCCTTGGGGGATAAACTATATTCATTTCAGATATGATTATTGTTGTGTTTTATAAACTTGATATGCAAGCTAAACTTCTCTGACCTATAAAATTTTAATCTTGATAAAAGATAAGCAATAGCTTATAAAATTAAAGTATGTGAAGTGTGTATAAATTGCACAGCATATGTAGATAGTCAAACAAGTAAGAAGTACTAGGACAAATGAAAGAAAGGACAAAAGTGATTTGGAATATGAATGAGGGAGCACATCACCTTGTAACAGAGATCAGTGTTGACCTTTCAATAGAGGAAATAAACATTCAGATAAATGAAGGACTTAGCTGAGTAGATGTCTTAAGAAAGAAAATTGCAGGCAAAGAAGCTGTCAAAGCCAAGACCTAAGTCAGGCTCATGCCTTGAGTGTTTGAGGCATAGAAATTAGCAGTTCTAGAAAGTGAGTGAGCAACAAGAGAGGAGAGATTTCCGGAATCATGGGGAAGCAGCACAAGAAATTCACTAACTATGGACTGTATGTGACTCTCAGTGATTTGGGAGGAAATGCGGGACTTCCAGCAGAGAGTGATTGCATCTGTTTCACATTTTTAAAGGTCATTCTGGCTACCTTGTTATAGCGTTGATTTTATATAAAAAATTAATTATGTTGGCTGTCATTTGTAGAAATAATTAGTAAGGAAAGCTAAGCTTTAGTTCACCGACTTTGCTGCAAGGCAACAGCTTTTGTTAAGGTAGCCGCACCTTTGAAATGCATTTGAGTTTGGTTCCCTGCGCTTGGGCTATGAAACCAGCTTTCACCTGGGCCTTCTTACGCTGTAAGCATGGATTCTAATTGCCATAGTTGAGCGCCATATATAAAAAAAATTAAATTATGTTGGGTGTCATTTGTAGAAATAATTAGTTAAATTGTTTAACCAGTATTTAGGTTATATTTAATTGATTCGGCGGCTGTTAATCCTTAACCAGCCATTATAAATGAGTACACAGAGACACCATGTGGATTTTAACAAGCCTTGGTCTAGATCGAGCAAACTTGGCCCATCTAAGCTAGCTCATAATTCTATTGCCCAAATATAACACCATATATACATATGTCCCCTTGGACTGTCATTCTCCACACTAGCCGATGTTCCTGGCCATGTGGAATGAGGTTCTTTTTTCTAACCCATGGTGTGTGCCTCCTTCTTCCTGTTGCTGGCTGGAATCCCTTCTTCCTGCTGTTGGCTGGAATGTTTTTTATCCTCTGTCTAAAGCTCAGGCTTCCTGTTCTAGTCTCAGAAAGTCCCACCTTTCTTTGTCTTTGCCCAATCTCAGGCCTGAGCATTTTATTTAACCAATCAGAGTCAATATAAGTAACAGACAGCAAACAGGACCAGTTAACATTTAGAATGCTTAACATTACCCCAACAATTTTAAGATCCAAATATAGAAATGGAGAAAATCATTAAATGCCAGTGAGGAATGATCCCAAGGCTGTTGAAGAGGAGTTGTGATGCAGAGAATTACTCAGGTTCTAGATACACTTTGAAGTCAGATTCTTGATTTTCTGAATGTTCAAACTTTAGAAGAAGGAGAAGATGTAAGAACTGTTCTTCCAGAGAAACAGACATGTAAAAGAGGGCAAATTTCACCAGAGAAAACTGATTCTACCATGATGGAAATGTTCTTAGTACAGAAACTCAGACACTGGATCTATTAACATCTATGGCATCCTTGATACATAGAAGTTTCTATGCAATAGGAGAGGTGAACCCTTGGATAAAGTGATTTTGATTTTAAAAGAAAGCAGCAATGAGAAGATCAGATAGCTTGGAGATACAGAATACAAGCATCCCACATTAGAAATTTTGCACAAAAGAAATTAGGTGCTCTAATAGGTTCACACAAGACTTGCCCTATCAAACATCAGCCATGGATTGATGAGGAACTCATGGGATTCTACCCTGTACTACTAAATTTCTGGCTGTTGGTAGATTCTAGGAAATGGGAAATTAATGTCTTCAGCTGCATACCCATGGGTGCGTCCACCAGCCTCTGTTGGATACCTCCAAAACCATGTTCACATAGATAGTCCCGGTTAAAGTCAATGGGATACTGAAGAAAATGAATAAGTATAAGTGTGGCTTGGTTGTGGGGGGGGCTGAAGTGGGAGTTGGACAGGAGTGTTAGGAGGATGGAGATGGATGATGGTGATCAGTATATACTATCTACATGTGTGACATTGTCTCAAAACAAATTCATTTACTAAAAAAAAAAAACAAATAAGGAGAGAAAGTGGTACTTTTGGATGGGTGAATTTTTTTCTTGGTTAAGAGAAATAAAAGAATGTTTATTTGACAATGGAATGGCCATAGTGGACAAAATTACAGAAAACTTTTAAAGTCTCCTGGATTGAGGTAAAAACTGTTTCAGGATAGTGTTCATTTTCACCTAAAATCAAAAAGCCCTTTAGTTGTATTTATTTGTTTATGATAAACAGTTACAAATATCTGTCATGCTGATAGTGTACTGACTTTAAAATCATTTCCTATGCTATATTTTAATTATTAATGTCTTCTAGATAGTAGGAAAATAAAAATTTCACCACTAACTATGACAAATTGATGTGAAATGCATGTGAGACACCTGACTAGAGATGAAAAAACCCACTGAACTGGATGATCACTGAAACTATACTTTTCCTTCACTTTTCAGACCATCAATAATGAATTCTTCAATTACATTATGTTCATTAAATTCATATACAGTAACATTTATGATAGGAAAAGAAAAAATAAAAACAGGAAATGTAAGTTCATTAATGTTGTAAATAGAGTCCAGTTGGAAAGAAAAAATTTCCCCATGACTTCAACAGGAAATTCAATAGAAAAATAATAGCTAAGTAGATAATATGCTAAAATTGTACACAAGGCCCATTGAAAATATGCAGCTGCAGTGGTCTTGAAGATATGCTGATATCCTAAACTCAAGTTTATGATAGATGGAGAGGTGACTTTTGGAAGATAATTATGTGAAAGGGCAGAATTATCATGAGTGGGCTTTGCAGTGACCTCTTCCCCTCGCCCCCTGTCATGTTAGAACAAAGCTGTGTTATAAGGAAAGAAGCCTTTATCAGAAACAAGATCCAATAGTGTCTCGACCTTGAACTTTCTAGCTTCCAAGACTGTGAGAAAGAGATTTCTGTGGTTTATAATCCAGATAGCATAAAAGTACATTTTAGCATGACTGAAGAAAAGAGATAAAGACAAAAAATGTAAAGTAGGATGTATGAGTCATCTGGTTGTGACATCTGTCACCTCACTGATCACTAAGGTTTAGATCTGATGATTTGGCCAGTGAGGTGGGCATTCCTCTCCTCATCCCTTACAGCAACAAGTAAATCCCTTCTGAAGCTTCCTGATAAGTCAAAGAGGACAACCTTTCTTGTAAAGGAGGGATAGTCTTCTATTAAGGGTATATGAGTACATGTATTCCTCTTCCAGAATCTAAAACCAAGCTCTTAAGATACATCTGTAGTAAAATGTAGTGAATTAAGCTTCCATGAATTTAGACACTGCATTTGCAGCAGTCTGCCTTTCTTAGAATGAAAGAGAAGAAAAAGGAAGGAAGGAAGGAAGGAGGGAGGGAGAGAGAGAGAGAGAGAGAGAGAGAGAGAGAGAGAAAGAAAAGAAAGACTAATGTAATTGGGAGAGAATTTAGAGGATTATCCATGTAGAGCAACACAGACTTCCTCATAGGTGACAAAAATGCTGGTAAGAATTCATTTAATAGAATGTAATATTCATAATTAAAGTCTTAATGTCCTAACTGGGTGTAAGAATAACCATTTTTAAGTAATAGTCATTCAGGCAACAATATTAGGCTTTACAAAGTATAAATGCAATATATTGGTTTGAGTAAGAATGGCCATGATAGGTTCATATATTTGGATATTTCATTCCTAGTTTATGGACTGTTTAGAAGGGATTATGATGTGTGAAGTTATTGGAGAAGGTATGTTACTGGGGATGAGCTTTGAGGTTTCAAAAGTTCACAGCAGACCCAGTTATAACCTAACTACCTGTGCCATGAGGATCAGGATGTCTGCTTTTAACTGCAACTCCAGCATCATGCCTGCCTCCCACCACCATGATGGTAATGGATTAACTCTCTGAATCTGTAAACAACCCCTCAGTTATAGGGTTTCTTCTACAACCTGCCTTGTTTATGGGGTATCTTGGCAGCAGTAGAACAATAATTAATATATGCATCATGTGCTACCAAGAAGGTATACACTTATTTTAGAGTATTTCATTATTTACATGTATACCATAATCTGTAACATGTATATGTAATTTGGAACATTTACATAATGTAAAAATTAATTAAAATAGACTCCACTGAGAGAGCAAAGCAATGTGGTCTGAATTGTGTTGACACATGAAGAAACTAGAAAGGTGTCCTCAAAGCTGCCATCAAATCTTTGACTATGAGGATATATAGACAACCTTAGAGTACAGAAAGTTCTGGAAATGGTAGCCAACATCTAGTGGTACCAATTTTAAGTGCATGGCTTAAAAGGCAGGAAAGAAAGAATAAGCATAGGCAATTAAGTCCCTTCTCTTACTCCATGCCTGGTAGTCTTCCCTGGAATACAACAACAGTTATTAATGATAAATGCAATTTTTAGAGCCTCCTTCCCAAAATCATAGAACAAAATATAGAAGAAAAGGTTTTGATGTGAGTGGTAATGATTATGTCAACTGTTGAGCCTAGAAAGTCATATCTTAGAACTGTGAACCCATTTCCTAGAGTTAAAGAATGAAATGCATTAAGACACCCCCCCCCCACACACACACACACACGGCACTTATACAAGATTCACGGGTGTTTTTACTTCTTCACCAGAGAAAATTCTATGAAAATCATTAAACACATTAAAATTCCTGGTTTTAATTTGTTTGTTGGAAGTATATAAGAATCATACCAAAGATCTTTGTAGTCTGTATATTCATAGCATCAGTATCATTGGTGGCCTATAGTCTTTACTGTGATACTTGGATTATTAATTTCATGTATAATATAGAAGATTCATAGAAAATGGAGGGCAATTAGAATAAGCATGACTGCTGGTAAGATAGTTCAGATTGCCTCTACTGCTTGGGTGTCTATTGTATTTATTTGTGTTAGGTTGGTAGTTAATATTAGTGAAATAATATAGAGAACTAAAGTGCTAATAATTATTAATGTGTGATCATAGAAATTTGTAAGCTCTTCTATGATAGGGGATGTGGTGTCTTGTAAGCCTATTTGGAAAGGATAAGCCATATAAGATAAATAGATTTTAGTCTATAATTTAACTTTGACAAAGATATGTAATAAATTTTTTAATACCTCATCAAGAAAGACATAGGGGTTATGGAGTTGACTTGAAACAAGTTTTATGGGGTTCAAATCCTTCCTATCTTATTTAACTTTCACATAGGTAGGTTCTTCAAATGTGTAATAAGGTGGGGGGCAGTCATGAAGCCATTTTAGGTTAGTGGATGTGTATGAAATTGATAGGACTTCTCATTTAGAAGTGAAAGCTTCTCAAATCATGAATATCATAACTAGTACAGAGGTAAGAGAAATAAATGATCCTGCAGAGGAAATTGTATTTCATGTAGTGTATGCATCTGGGTAACTGGAGTAGCATCCGAGGTATACCTATGAGTCCTAGAAAGTGTTGGGAAAAGAAGGTTATATTAACTCCCACAAATATAATTGCAAAGTGCCTTTTGCTCATGTTTCATTTAGTGTATAGCATGAGACTAAGGGGAATCAGTGAGCAAATGCAGCTATGATTGCAAATACAATCCCTATTGATAGTACATAGTGAAAGTGGACAACTATGTATTATGGGTCATGAAAACAATATCAAGTGATGTGTTAGATAGAACAATACTATTTAGGTCTCCAACTGTAAATAGGAAAATGAATCCTAGGGCTTCATTAATTATTCCTTCACTAGGAACTTGTCACCTAACGTTGCATGTCTCCTAATAGTTTTTCTCTACATGTAGAGTTTTGATAACCTGTCTGAGCTGGAATGTAGTCCTATGTAATCATGTATCATTGGCTGATAATTTTATAAGAAGATTTTTTCCCACAATATTGAGGATTGAACCTAGGGCCTCACACATGTAAATCAAGTCCTCTCCCCTCAAGCCACATCCCCAGCCTCTAAGAGACTTTCAATGGAAGTAACTATATCAACCCTCCAGCAGAGCTTGTATCTTTACTCTCACACTTCCATAGTCAAACAACAAATCACCATTGGCATCACAGGATCCTGTGCCCAATATGGAAATAACAGGGAAAGCCCTATAAAATTGTAGGTTAGTTTAGCTTTAGGGAGCTCTGTGTTGTTTGGGTTTTCCTCATCTCTACTCTTCTAAGACTAGCACATCTAGTTCCCATGGCATCTGTCTCCAAGCATGACTTTTAGGTACCCTGCTAGTAAGTAAATAATAAAGCATTTTCAAGAAGTTGTGATTAGGGTTGATAGTCATCTATAGTCCCACTAACATCACCTCTGAATGGTCACAAAATGTCCTCCTACCATGCCTGCCAGACCCATAGAGTGTGCTGGGTAACTGTTTCCACAAATGTCTGCACTGGAGAGAATTTCATTCCATCATGGGGGTGTGAACTCTGTTAAAATGCAAATATTTCTGAAAGAAATTCCACATCTTCCCTGAGATCCAATTTTGATTCAAGTATCACATAAGAAAGGATGAGGGGGAAGCATTCTCTCCAAGGGGAGAAGCTGAGCTGGCAATAAACAAACAGAGGTCAGCACTGTGAAGTAAATGTCCCCTCCACAGAGCTTTCACCACGTGTTCCTTCCCACTCACTTGGCTGAGACACTATCTCAAATGCATTTGTACTCGAACTATTTTCTCCTTAAGACTGATCTATATTGATACAAAAATTAAGATTATATTTGGCCACAATGGTATTGACCCTTGTATATTGATGCAAAATTAAGATTGTATTGGGCTACATAGGTATTGATCTTTGTATATTGGTACAAAATTAAGATTATATTTGGCCACATTGGTATTGATCTTTGTCTATTGATACAAAATTAAGGGTAATGCTTTTTAAAGGTATTGTACCTAGTAATGCTTAAAAATGCAATGTGAAGTTTCGGCCTTTTGCTACCAACTGTCATAAACTGTTTAGCATAATTAAGAAATGCAAACTAATAGTCAATCAAGCTTGTCATTTTGTTAGGTACTAGGACAGTCTATTACAGTTATTTTCTAAACTAATCAGATCAAGTTGCTAAGAGACAAGCAACATTTGCTTATCTAAATATAAGAGATAGATAGGGAATCTTAAAAAACCTCAAGAGATCTGCAGAATATGGCAATCAAAGATTTTTTCTTAACTTAAGTTTTTTTTGATATCGAGACATGTCAGCTCCTGACAACACTCCCTATTCTACTCCAAGTAGAAGATGAGCATCGAAGAATCTCCAGTGGGAGATGGTTGAATTAGTGGCAAGCCTATATCTTGGTCTGTTAGGTACTATGGCAGCCTATTATAGTTGTTTTCTAAGCTAATCAGAAATAAAGCTGCTAAGAGACAAGCAACATCTGCTTACCCTAATATAAGAGATAGATAGGGCCTCTTCAAAAACCTCAAGAGATCTGCAGAATATGGCACTCAAAGATGTTTTCATAACTTTAGATTTTTTTATATCAAGACATATCAACTCCTGACAGCACCCCCTATTCTCCTCTAAGTAGAAGATGAGCATCAAAGAATCTCCAGTGAGAGATGATTGAATTAGTCACAAGCCTATCTCTTGGTAGGAAAAACCCCTTGCTCCAACTGTAGACAGAATGCTGTCCAAAAAAGACAAAACCTGGAAGCAGGTAAGTTGACAGCCTAGCTCTGCCAAGACAGGGTAGGTAAGTCCTTCATAACCCCTGCTCTACAATCAATGTCTGTCAGAGAAGTGGGGCCAAATGACTAAAGACTGATGCTGTAATGTATGGAGAGAAAATGGGAACTGTCCAGGCAGCCACTGGTATGTCATTTCTTAGTTTGGGAAGCTGCAGGCCCTGTACTTCCTATAAAATAAGATATATTTATCCCTCTCAGGTCTCTGAGGTGGTTGAAGAACAGATAGCTGGAGTCTCATAATTAAATTTTGAATTGTTTAGGAGTCAAGAGAGTGTTATAGATCTAAGAAGATACTTTTAAAATTGTGTTGCAAGTTAGTATGAATGCTGAGTCAGATATAGAACTTTAAACTCATGGAGATGGTTAGATAGTAGAATGTTAAAGTCAGGTACCAAATACATATGGACTGGACATTGGGAATGTACGCTATGCCATATAACCCTCATAACTGTGGCCTAATTACCTCAGTTGTTTTGTATTGTATTTATTATTATAAGAGAAAGAGCCATTTGTTGGACTGAAAGGGGAAACTGTAGGGGGAAATAAGATATACCTTACACTTAAAAGAAAAAAAAAAGGGAAGAGGATGGGGGTTTGAGGGTGGGAGGGTGGGACTGGAGGGGGGAATAGGGAGGGGACTGCGATTGAGATGTAACTTGAAGAATTAAAAAATAAGGAAAAAATTAGAATTACCATTGGCAATAAAATTAAAAAAAAAAGAAAAAAGAAAAACCCTTGCTTCAACTGTAGACAGAATGCTCTCCAAAAAGGACAAAACTTGGAAGCAGTTAAGTTGACAGCCTAGCTCTGCCAAGACAGGGAAGGCAAGTCCTTCATAATTCCTGCTCCACAATCAATGTGGAGCTGAAGATTGATGCTGCAATATATGGAGAGAAAATGGGAACTGTCCAGGCAGCCACGGGTATGTCATTTCTTAGTTTTGGAAGCTGCGGGCCCTACACTTCCTATATAATCAGATATATTTATCCCTCTCAGGTCTCTGAGGTGGTTGAAGAATAGATCGCTAGAATCTCATATTTAAATTTTGAGTTGTTTAGGAATCAAGAGGGTGTTCTGGATCTAAGAATATGTTTTTAAAATTGTGATGCAAGTTAGTATGAAAGCTGAGTTACATATAGAACCTTAAACTCATGGAGATGGTTACATAGTAGAATGTTAAAGTCAGGTGCCAAATACATATGGACTGGACATTGGGAATGTATGCTAAGCCATATAACTCTCATAATTGTGGCCTATTTATTTCTGTTGTTTTGTACTGTATTTATTGTTATAAGAGAAAGAACCATTTGTTGGACTGAAAGGGTGAGTTGTTGGGGGGGGGGGGGAAAGATATACCTTAAACTAAAAAAAAAAAATGTTGAGAGGGAAGAGGGTGGAAGGGTGGGACTGGAGGGGGGAGTAGGGATGGGATTGTGATTGAGGTGAAACTTGAAGAAATAAAAAATAAATTTTAAAAAAAAGAAAGTAAAAAAAAAGACTGATCTAAATTACTGGAATTTTATTCTGTGTATCTCTGTGTTGCTATTGTTGTTGATTTTAAATAACATGAAAGAATTTTCCAATTTTTTTATTATCTCTGTTATGAATATAGTCTTTTGAGATGTAGATTCCATTCCCCTTGATACCTCTTGTTTCTGACAGCTCAGCTCTGAGCCAGGCATGTGTGTGTGTGTGTGTGTTTGTGTGTGTGTGTGTGTGTGTGTGTGTGTGTGTGTGTGTATGCATATATGTTTATACATAACATGCACGCACACATGGAAGAATGAGCATTATAACAGGGTTCCATATACTTTTATTTTGTTCAGATCAAAATGTGCTTAATTATCAGACATGGCATGAAACTTACCAAATGTCAATTCAACTTCCTAAATTTCTTATATATGCTTTCATTATCAGTGATTTAATTAGTAGCACATAGTGGGACACTATGTTAATATTTTTAAGTGCTTTAATAATTTCCCATGAGGTCAGTGATGACAATAGCATTGTATATGCCTCCCCTAGTCTAAAGAAGTAATAAAAACACCTCCATTAAATGGCAATCTAATTATGTGGAATTGCATTTGCAAATCTTTCATTTCTTTGCACTAATACTGACTAGTCTCTCTCTCCCTAGTGATTTCTCATCTTTAGCCTTAAAATGGAAAATTGATTAAACATGTCAAAGCAAATACCTCTGCATTTTAGAATTTCAAGTAAATTAAAATTTCAGTGATCGTCTTGAAACAGTCAGATGGAAGCATCTAATAAGAATCCATCAGTACCTAATGGAGCAAGTTTGCACCAAACTTATAAATACTTTTAGTGATTCATAAATCTATTTTGAATGATAGCTGAAAAAATGAAGTTCAGCACATCACTAATAATACTGTTTATAGTAACAGCCCTTCACTGGCTCAGTTCTGTACCAAGAATTCCACACACGACATGGTTAAGTCCTAGGTGTACTATGACATGAAATGAATGTTTTATTGCTAAGTTAAATCCCATCTCCTTCTACTGACCCAAGATCAACACAATTCGCATATTTGTTATTCAGTAAAAAGATGGGATGCAAAGTCACAGTTTAATGCAGGCATTAGTCCATCTCAAAGAGATTAGTATCAAATTATTTTTCTCTTAGATATTCAAAACTTTTGGCCATGCCTAAAACTCACAGCTGATGCTGAGCGATGGAGTTTTCACTCTATCATTCTACCTTCCTGTGTGTGCCAGACTGAATTATGTCCTCGTGGAGCAGCTATTGGAGGCCCGCAGCAAACAATGCACTTGGAAGATATAGCAAGGCATAAAACAGGCTCCCTAAGCACAAAGAGTTTATTCTCTAAAGGAGGAAATGCGCCTCAACAAAAAATTACAATGCATTGTAATAAACTCCATAAAGTTGACACATAAACGTTATTTTATGTATAAAGAAAAGAATAACTTGCTTCCCAGAAAATATAGTGGAGTGTTGACAAAGGAAGTAACATTTGATCAGATACATAAAGGAAAGGTCAGATTTTGGGATCTGGGCCAGGGAATACCACAAAGGAAACTATATTTACATGGTACAAAATGGCTTAACTTTGGGCACCTGAAGCACAGGCTTATATAGAAAAACAGGAGTAGTACCTGCATTAATTCAAATAGGGATGCTAGTGTGTGCTCTATAGATTTAGAATTTAGATTTTACTTTATTAGGTCACCCTTAGACGTGTGCAATGAATACAATCACATGACAAACTATTAATTTCAGAAATGTGATGTTTTTTAAACTGGGATAAAGGCTCAGTTGATAATGTAGTTGGCATGCAAAGACAAGCATTGTGTTCATATCACCAGCACCCACATAAACCATAAATGTCAGCCATGATCATGTATTTTTGTTTTCTCTGAACTGGGTAGAGGGAACCAAGATAGATGGAGTCCTTGAGTTTGTCCTGACAGCTGGTCTAAGCAAACCTGTGAGGTCAGAAGAAACCCTATCTCAATAAATGAGGAGAAGGGCTAAGGAGATAGTTAAGTGACTAAAATGTTTGCCACTCAAAAATGAGGACTAGCATTCACACCTCCAGATGCCATGGAAACTGTGAATGGATCTAGCAAGTATAATCGTGCGGGCAATCTCAGGGTTTGATTATGAGACTCCCTCAGTGACTAAGGTGGAAAACTGTCAAATGTTATTATTGATAATAACCTCAGGTGTCCATATACATGCACATATGTGTGTGCATGTGCACACATCTGAAGGGTTTACATATGCACACAGTACATACACATAAAAATAGAAAAATGCAAAAGAAAAATTAAGCTGGAAAGGGACTGAAGAAGAACCTTAGACTGACCTCTGAACTCCACATGCAAACACAAACTTACACACTTGGCCTCACCTGCTTCCTCACATACATACTTTCCTGTCCCTGCTCCCCCACATACATGTGTGCCTGCATACACACAGAGGTACACAGCCACACATACACACACACACACACACACACACACACACACACACACACACACACA
>CAJQZJ010033776.1:1901209-1912000 GCA_907164525.1 Lophiomys imhausi | reverse complement strand
ACACACACACACACACACACACACACACACACACACACACACACACATATATATACATATACCAACACTCACAGACACACACACATAAACGCATACATTCTTACCTGTCCCTGCCCCCCCATACGTGAATGCCTGGACACACACATACCCACACATACACCCACAACCCCCCCCCCACACACACACACAAAGGTGCACATGCACACAATCACAATGCACAGGAGCACACAGCATGATTTTGGTTTCCTTGGTTAACATCGTCTATGATATCTGAAGGTGTAGGAATTGGGGAAAGTGTCTATATGTGAAACTAGGGTTGAAAAAAATGGTAAAAACAGACAAATCAGTCATTTAGAATGTTAGATATACTTAATTCTCCATGATACTTGGGTAGGTTTGATTTGGATGATACCTTTAATAACAAAACTCCTTTTATTTTTAGACATATAATCAACCCTATTCATTTTTCAAGTTTTAAAATCCTACTCTTCAGATGAGAATTTTAAAATATATAGAACAAGGTGGTCTTGTTTAGGTTCGGTCATAACTCTGTTTCAGTGTCTGGACTATACATAATTTTCCCACGGTAATTTACCTGTACAGTTTGACTGACATGAGCATACAAATAAGCCACAGCTATTTGAATATCTAATAAATTGTCATCACTTGGGGGTTGTGCTACCTAGTGTGGTGTCAACTTGACACAAACTAGAGTCCTATGGGAAGAAGAAACTTCAAATGACAAAAGAGCCCAACCAGATTAGCATGTTGGCAATCCTGTGAGATTTTTTTTTTCTTGGTTTGTTTTGATTGATGATAAATGTGGGCGGGAACAGCCCACTGAGTGTTGCCACTCTGAGCATGTGGCCCTTGGTGGTATAAGAAATCAGAATGAGTAAGCCCTGGAAAACAAGTCAATATGCAGTATTCTTCCATGACAGTTTATGTTTCAGTTCACACCTCCAAGTTCCTGCCTTGATTTCCTGCCCCAACTTTCCTGGATAATAGACTATTACCTGGAAATGTAAAACAAAATAAACCCTTTCCTCCCCAAGTTGCTTTTGGTCAGGGAAATGGAAACCTAAGTCCGGGATCCACCAGCACCACACTCATGCTTCACAACTCTGAATATGTGGGAAGGGCAGATTACCACCAAAGAAAAGGAAAACCAGCCGTGTATTTTCAGCACAGAAATGAGTATGCAGGGAGGCTTCTTCCACAAGCTGTGCTCCTTTGGATCTGTATGCTTTCTATACTTTTCTGAAAGACAGAAGCAATACGATCTATCTAGACAGCTTAGTTACCTGACATCCATAGTTTAGAAAGTATAATTTGTAAAACTCTAGAAACATAAAAGGTTTGCTTGGATATGTTTAGCATTTTTTCCCCACTATCCAGTCACCAAAGCACTGTGGCTAAAAAATTGCTCTATCAACATCACAGGCAAGGGAAAGCCAATCTAAGTTACTTCCTAAAAGACTGTCACAAGAGCAACAGGGTTTCCTGAATAATTTCAACTCATATAAAAATAAAGGCCCATGATACAGGCTCTTAATTACATGCTTAGCAATTATTGTATCCAAACCACTCATTCCATTTATGTTCATTTCCATGTACTTAGGGACCAAATGGGACTTTTAAGTTATGGACATCATCTCTGGTTCAAAGGGCACAAAGGTCACTTGAGGTTTAATATAACAGAAGTTCTGACCAGGACACAAAGCAGACTTCTGAATGATTTCTCCATGTCAAGACTTAATTTTTAATCATTTTAACTGCACATTAATATGTTAACTGCACTTTGCTAATTGAACATATATTTTTGAACACCAGTCATGTTATTCCATATAATAAGTCCATCAAAAGGAAATTTAAAGGTATACAACCTGAAAAGTTTTCAGAATTTGACAGAGGATAGAAAATTAAATGTATTCATACATTTGAAAAGGCCTAATAAATCTCAAAGCTGGAAATTGTTTCCATTGTTGTTGAGGAAGTACTATTTAATGTAAGAACAGTGCAAACAGGGACTAGGGAGATGGTTCAGTGGGTAAAATATCTGTTGTACAAGCATTAAGCTCTGAGTATGGACCACAAGCACCCACATCAAATCAGGCATAGTGGCATACACCATAAACACAACACCAATGGTGGCAGAGGGAAGAGGGACAGAGACATACAGATTCCTGGGACTCATTGGTTATCCAAAAGAGTGAGCTCTAGGTTCAGGGAGAGACCTTGTCTCGAAAAAATAAGGTAGAGAATAACGGATGAATATAACCAAAGTCAACCTCTGACCTCTACTTACACATGCATAGGCAGGTGTGTCCAGACAGACCTGTACACACATAAGCATAACACACACAAAGACAGGCAGACACACTCATCTATACCCCCCCCCCTCAAAGAAAGTATAAGCAGGGAAAAGTAGCCAGAAGTGTCATTACTCAAAAGCCTCAATGGACACGGATAGTCAAGACTTCCACTGAATAAATAGAGAGCAGAGCATGATGAGGTTTGCAAGCCAAGGAATAAATTTGAGGTATTTCTTAACATCAATGGAAGGTTACTAAAAGAAGACGGGAGTTAATGTGTCTTTTGCAGGTGGTGACATTAACAAAATTAGGAGAAGCATGGGAAAAGGGCATGCCTCAGACAGTGAGCAGACAAGAAGGAAAGGACACAATGACTGACAGGATGAAAAAGCAGAAAGGGGCGATGCAAGCCGACTGATTTAAGAGTGGGTAGCAGGACTAAAAATATTGGTAATAACAGATGTAAAACTATGCATTTGAAGATGATGAATTCAGCTTACGTTTATGTAATGCTTAATGTACAATTGGGTGCCCTAACTTAGATTTGAAATAAACAGAAGTGAATGTGGTTCTCTTGCTGGTGTTTTGACATTGTGCCAAAGGTGGGTAAGCTAGCTATTGTGAATGAGTTATATCCCTGAAAATATTGTTTAGCTGGCTTTCTTTATAGCACATAAGTATGCAATGGGTGCATATTTTATGTGTATATAAAGCATATGTCTGTGTATCATTAAGTTGAATATATTGGCTGGTGTAAGGTAGGAACACAGTAGTAAGATGTTTACTATATTTGAAGATGTATCCATTGATTTTTTTCTGAGTATTGGCACATAAGCTTTATTCTGAGACCAATTTTAAAGAAGCCTTTCTTGCTCCTGCGCTCTCTCTTTCACTGGTGGACCAGTACCAACCTTCTTCCTAGAATCTCTGCCCTTCTGAAGTGCAAGTTATTTCAGGTTTATCACGGGAGCTTCTTTTCCTGTGAGTTTATCTGTTCTAGAATGTGCCAAACTCACACTAGGCTGATTTAGGGAACCATTTGTCGAGAGGACTTTAATACACTCTATGTTCTGCCAACCACTGCCTTTTATCTTTCTGTTCCAGAACTAGGAAGAATGCAAAAGAAACTTTATAATAATACTTCATCTGATACCTTCACTCACTTTTTACTCACTTACGTAATTCCAGATCATACTCTATGAACAGAAAGCAGGGCCAATATTTTCCTTCCACAATGTAGGAAAAACCATTAGCAGTAAGAACACTCTTGCCTGCCTTTCACACACTCACAAATGTCTACTCCATCTCTCAGTAGTCAGTGTTTATCAATGTCCAACGCTGGGTACACCCATTACAGCTGGGCCACTGAATGCCCATCTGTCTTTTTCTGTCCTTAGGTATTTACAAAATTCCATGCATCACTGCTTAAGTGTTCATCTCTTGATTATCAGTGGAACTCAGTTAAAAAGTGACCTGTCTTTCAAGCTTTATTAGGAATATTTTAGAGAGCAAAATAACAACAGAAAAAAAAAACAATCTTGCATGAGCTGATACATTGTTAAATCTAACCTGTTAACAATTAGTCATTGTGTCATCAAGGCCAAAGGCATTTCATCATCCCTGCACATGTTGTACACAAATGTAGGCAGGTATAGTCTTAGAAGTTGAGATGGTCCTCTAAGAATGTAATTACACTGGCATACATTGTTAAAAAACAATCCTTTATACAGTATTTACTTCTTATTTTATTTATTTCTTCAAGTTATATCTCAATCACAATCTTCTCTCTACTCCCCCCTCCAATCGCACCCTCCCACCCTCTTCCCTCTCAATTCCCCATCCTCTTCCCTTTTTTTTTAAGTTTAAGGTATGTCTTTTTCCTCCCAACAGCTCCCCCTTTCAGTTCAACAAATGGTTCTTTCTCTTATAACAATAAATACAATATAAAACAACAGAAATAAACAGGCCACAATTATGAGAGTTATATGGCTTAGCATACATTCCTAATGTCCAGTCCATATGTATTTGGCACCTGACTTTAACATTCTACTATCTAACCATCTCCATGAGTTTAAAGTTCTCTATCTAACTCAGCTTTCATACTAACTTGCATCACAATTTTAAAAATATCTTCTTAGATCCAGAACACCCTCTTGATTCCTAAACAACTCAAAATTTAACTATGAGACTCTAGCTATCTATTCTTCAACCACATCAGAGACCTGAGAGGGATGAATATACATGATTATAAGGAAGTGCAGGGCCCGCAGCTTCCAAAACTAAGAAATGACATACCAGTGGCTGCCTGGACAGTTCCCATTTTCTCCCCATACATAGCAACATCAATCTTCAGCCGTTTGGCCCCATTTCTCTGACAGACATTGTGGAGCAGGAATTATGAAGGACTTGCCTACCCTGTTTTGGCAGAGCTAGGCTGTGGACTTACCTGCTTCCAAGTTTTGTGCTTTGTGGACAGCATTCTGTCTACAATTGAAGAAAGGGGTTTTTCTTGCCAAGAGATAGGCTTGCCACTAATTCAATCATCTCCCACTGGAGATTCTTCGATGCTCATCTTCTACTTGGAGTAGAATAGGGGGTGCTGTCAGGAGCTGACATGTCTCAATATCAAAAAATCTAAAGTTAAGAAAACATCTTTGAATGCCATATAAAAAATGAAATGTGAAGTTTCAGCCTTTTATACCAATTTTAATAAACTGTTTAGGATAATTAAGAAATGCAAACTAATAGTCATGCAAGCTTGTCATTTTGTTAGGTACTATGACAGTCTATTACAGTTATTTTCTAAGCTAATCAGAAATCAAGTTGCTAAGAGACAAGCAACATTTCCTTATCTAAATATAAGAGATAGATGGGGCATCTTCAAAAACCTCAGTATTTACTTCTTACTTTGGTTTTCTTTCTCTACCCATTTGTAATACCATAGTGTGAGAGATGGGTAACAGGTCAAATTTGGGAGCTGCTGTGACAGCTAACAAGCATCCTGTCTTAGCTTATTTCCCCATAGTTGTACCAAACAAGAGCATTTTAAGAAAAGAAGGATTTATTATAGGTCAAAGTTCAAGGTACACTCTATCATGGTAGGGAGGAAGTTGAGGCAGCAGGTTCTTGAAGTGGCTGGTCTCTTGGCATCCACAGTCAGAAAGCAGAGACCATTAAAAATACTCACTCAAATCATTCTCTCCTTATTCAGTCATGGGAATACAAGTCCAAGTATGGGGATTGTCCACTACCAGACTGTCTTCTCATCTCAATTCATTCAAATAAGATTCACAGGTATGGCCAGAGGTGTTTGGTCCAAGTGACTCTAGATTCTATCTAGCTGTGACTCAGCAGTAACCACTACAAGTTCTTATAATACTGCTCAGTTTTAGTATATCTTAATGCACAGCTTCTGTAATTTTGGCTAATGCATTTCTACCGAGCTGATTGAGAATACCAAGTTAGACTTTTGGGAAAATGGAGGCCTGACATTCCCGATCACATAGGGATGTGTTCATACTTCTCAACAACTTTGCCTGCCACAACAACCAGGTAGCTCTGAGCATGGAACTTTCCACTCAGTTTTCACCTCAGTGAGATTAGGGTCAGCTTATTAATGTTTCCCCCTTGGCATCAGCAGTCTCTTCTTCTAGTGGTGGTAATGAGCATGCAACACTCTTAGACAAAACACATGCAAATCTTTCTCACAAAAAACTACAGAATGAAGGAGGAATGACAAAGAAGGTAATTATATTCAGACTAGAAAAGTATCTACAAGGATATCATGTCCACTAAAACCATGGGAAGCTGGAGGTTTCCTCTGTGCACCCAATGGTGATAAAAGGCAGAAGAGAAGGAACCAGAGCTCTCAAGTCATATGCATTCTGACCAGTCTCAGCGTGACAATATCATAGCTTCCTTGTGTGTCTGATGGGGGACAATGGATCTTCATATAAAACAAATAAAATTAACATAACACCCCTTTTTAATGACAAAAGATGTAACAAAATCTTCTGTGTGTCATTTTCTTACCTTAGTGAATTTAAAATGTATAAGGAACTTAAATCAGTTTTAATACTATTTTTTTAAGTTACTTAACCAATTTTCCCCACTGAGATGCCCTTTAAACTCCTAAGCCTGTGATTAGAAAGGAACTGTTTACTATTTTATATAATCCTTATTATTCTTGCTCATACAGTTATTTAAGCTCACCCTGACATGAAAGTTTTCATATCATGTTCTCATTATTCCAAAGAAAGTGGCTGGAGGGGGTGTAACTTTCTCTTGGGCAGAGAATGTACTATAGCCATCGCTGTATAGAAGTGTAGGAAGAAAAAAAAGCTTTTCAGTTAGGTGTTGGAAAAAGTTCTGTCAGGAAATCCACATTTCAGTAAAATACTGGAGCTTTTGGGATTTCCAAATTGGACATTTCACATGGTGGAACACAATGGGACTCTATGCCCCCCTTATCCCATTTTCTATTCACAAATGGTTATTTGAGGGTTTTTCCCCTTACTGTCTGGCATCCAATTGCACAAAGTCAATTTTTATAAAAGAAAAGTGTATTCTAAAACTAGAGATAAAGGGAAATGCAAGGGGAACATGAAAATCTGTTAGACTGTAAATCCCTGCACAACTAGAGAGATACATATTGACTTTCTGGTAGCAGAAGTGTACATGACAGGTGTTTATGCCTGAACAGTTCTGCAGAAAAGTGTAAGATGCTATTCTCAAGTGACCCCTGCATAGTCATGTGCAAAAAGCAAAAGAAAGTTTGAAAGAGAGTTGGTTATTTAATTTCCATAATTGAGTTAGTTAAGGCACAGAGAGGGACTACTTTAAACTATACTGTATAGTTTAAAAGTGGAGTGTAAATGTTTAATAGCATTGTGCTTAGAAAGCAGGCTGCTTTCTCACTGTGAGGCACTGCCTGCAGCTGTCTTCAGGTGTGTCTTGACTTGTTTGTGGTGGATAAGCAAAGTAGTTAGGCTAATATAATGCAACTGCCTTTGCAAGACACATGAAGTACATGGTTGCTAGTCAAACAGACTCTTATTTTATGTTATATTTTAACTGTTTATTATGCAATCATCAAATGCATTCTTACCAAAAAGAGATAGTGAAAGGCAAAGAGAAGCACCGTTTAGGAAATGTAACATTGTGCTAGCATATGTTTAGAGTTGGGACTGAAAATTGAGAGTACTCACTTGGCACATTTCATTTTTAATGTTAGAAAATTGAAGGGTAGAAGAGCAAAGAGATTAATTTTCTCCATTAAAACTTTAATTCCTACTCCATGTTGTTGGTTCTAACTTTGCCTGTGCATTTCTGATTGAGGGGACACCATCCAAGTTGGACTACATTGAACCTTAGTTTCTTCTGTTTCAGGCTTCAGGCTGACCCCTGTAATCTTAAGAAATTCATGCTAAACTAAAAACTTGATAAGGATATTTAATATTTGAAGAATCATTTTGATTTCCTTCCATGGCAAAGTAATTTCCTTATGCTCCTAAATCTCATTACCTGAGAAACATGTCAGGAAAGAAGTGATTCTTACCAGACAGTTGCTTGACTTACCTGTTCCAAGATCAATTAAGGAGAAGTCTAGACTTACATCCTATTGCAAATTCCCCACAGGTGTTCAAATATGAACCCATGTTTCAAATCTCCTGCCCACATCTCATCATCCTCAGTCCAACTGAGGGAATTATGATCTTATGGTAATACCATTTGCTCATCTTTAAGACAAATCTAGAAGTGGATTTGTTAGTATATCTAGACTAGATATTGCCCTCCAATAATGAATAATACTCCATCTATCCAGTATGTCTGTGTATGTCCCCTTGTCCATTCCCATTTCTCCCTTATCTCCCTTCTTCCCTTCCTCCTTTCCTCTAGCAAAAATCCGGGGAAACCTGACATTTTTTTGACATTTCTTTTTCTGCACTGTTTTTATTGATAAACCTTTGTTTTGATCATTAATGGTTAGTGTCATGAATAGTTATTCTTGTACCTGTTATGATTTCACATTTTGAAAACTTGAAGATGTTTATTGAGATTCTCAGAAAGATAGTATAACACTTCAACAGTACTATTCGATGACGAACTTTTGATGATGGAGTTATCTCTGACATTTATAAGCACTATTAGGTTCTTGATTATAAGACAAATAAAAACTGACTGCAAGCTCTGATGAAAATATATATATAATGCTAGATTTTAAAATGTGTTTCTGTTGACATCTACATTTAATATTAAATACAGACATGGATAATAACAGATAGGAGTCGTTGATCCTATTTTAAGAACGCTATATGTTTATATCTCAGACATCTCAAATGAACTAGTTGCTGTGGTGTATGAGAATTTTTCATTAATTAATTCACACATGGGGAAAGTTACTAATTGCCTGTTTTTCCCCAAGACTGCCTTTGATATATAAGTATTTGTGACCTTCATCATATTCCCAATGAGAAAGGTTATGTTTAATTTAAATCCATTTCTCAAGTGTCTCAGCAGATTTGTGCTCTACTGAAAAAGAACAAAATTCATGTGAAGATGAGAAAGCTATTAATGTGTCATAATTGAGTTCCATTTTACATTGTATTAGAGGTCCGTATTCCATTACTCTTGTGAAAAATGAATTGTATATGTTTGTACATAATGATATGTTTTAGAAATGAGTGCTTTTTCTCTAGTTGTTAATGAGATAATAATGTTGGCGCATTTGACATTTTTTTCAAGAATATTATGAAGTGTTAATCAGAAAGTTACTCCATTCCCTTTTCTAAAGTTCTTCTATAAATCTGAACTCCAGCAAGCAAGTTCAAGAGTATGGTAAGCACATGATTCCACTATGGTGTAGGCAGTAGTGAATTCATCACATTGACCCTTGGAGAATGGTCATCTTTAGAGAGTAAAATCAACATAAGGGACAAGAACACCACATGAAGTTCAACAGAATCAACCAACCTAGACCCCTAGAGGCTTACAGAGACAGAAACACTAACCAAAAGAAGAAGAAAAAAACATACGTAGACTAGACCTAGACTCCTCTCTCTATATATAGATGATAGGCAACTTGGTCTTTATACAGATCCCTTACCACATGGAGGCAGGGGGAGGGGATGGTCTCTGTCCTGGACTCTGTTACCTGTTATTGGGACACCTTACCCTGGCTGGGTTGCCATGTCGGGGTCCCAGAAAAAGAGGAAGCTCTTAGCCCTCATGTGATTGATGCACTGAGGGGGTTTTATATGTGGGGGCTTCCCTCACCAGAGGAGAAAGAAAGGAGGGAGAGGAGAAAGAGGGTGTGAAGGTGGGACCAGGAGGGGAGGAGGAAGGGAGCTGTGATCAAGATATAACTTGAATAAATAAATAAATGTTGAAAAAAATCAACATGTCATGGCAGACAAAAATCAGAGGGGATTTCCTCCTGTGTTCAGGTAGCTTCATCAAAGTTTAATGATCATGAACATAAATAATCATAAAACAGGAGTCTTCTGCTTATAAAAGTACATAGAGATCTAAATCCTGTTTTTTTATTGATTTGTACAAATATAATGAAACCACATTGACTTAGGAAAATTAAGAAATTTCACCTGACTGTGGTTGCACATTGTTGGAGTCTCAGCACTGGGAAGCCTGATGCATAAAAAAGTGTATGAAGTTTTAATCGGAAAGTTACTCCATTCCCTTGGAGAAGGATCAGCCTGTGCTACATAAAAAAAGTTTAACAATAGCAAGGACTGCATTGTAAGAAGCTGTCTAAAAGGAAAAAGAAAATAAAACTTTAAAATGTGATAGTAGTTCAGTCTTTATGATTTAACCAGGGCTTTTCCTACCTGATGTTCTAGCTCAGTGGTTCCCAACCTTCCTAGTGCTGCAGTCCTTTAATACAGTTCTTCATATTGTGGTGAACCCCAACCATAAAATGTTTTCACTGCTCCTTCATAATTGTAATTTTGTTACTGTTATACATCATAGTGTAAATATCCTGATATGCAAGATATCTGATATGATACCCCTGTGAATGGAGTCCTATGACCCCAAAGGTGTCATGACCCACAATTTGAGAACCACTGTTCTAGGTTAAGAAGAAAGAAATATAATGGGAACAGTGAGCACCAATGCCAGAAAGGTAATCAAGGGACCAGTCCCTTGATTGGAAATGTGACAGGAAATACCTTAGTCAATGAAGAGATTGCCATGCAAACATGAGAACCTGAGTTCACAGCCCCTGAACTATTTTAAAAACTGTATTGTGTGGGGCACATCTGTAACCACAGTGTTGGGAAAGTGCAGACAGAGGGATCCTGGGGATTGCCAGCTAACCTATCTAGGTTGTCAGTGAGTTTCAGATTGAATGAAAGACTTTGCCATTAGTATAAGATGTAGAGAAGCTAAATGCCTCAATATTCATTTCCACCTACAAATGAACATGTATACACACACACACACTCAATCAATCAAAACA
>CAJQZJ010033776.1:1835176-1901199 GCA_907164525.1 Lophiomys imhausi | reverse complement strand
CAATCAATCAAAACAAAGCATGTGTCTAATTTACTTCCAACTATATAAATTATACACACACCACCCATACATGAATCCATTATTTAACCTAATGCTACAGAAGTAAATTTCTTTTCTCTTAAGTGGTAGAATCAAGTCTTTTTGTAATGACTCTTTAATGCTTAAATCATATGGTTGGCTCTATTTGGATTAATGTATCATAAAAATTTCTGCCATTTAATATTTGTCTTCTCTAAAACATATATGATATGGGTATGTGTGATGAAAATTATCTTACAGAATTCAGCAGCTAAATCAGCATCTTGCAGATTCAACCATAAGCGTGTTTTCTAGTCACTTTCTAATTAAAAGGAGACCAAGAAACCAAGTCTAGCATTATTTATTCTGTTTTCCCACTTCTTACACATTAGCTATTAAGTATGATTATAAATTTGACATTGAAATATGTTCCAGGGGGAAAATGGGAATATCTGCAATCAAATATCTCAAAATGTCATCCATTCAATATGCCTTTATTAAGTGCCCAGAATTTTCAAGATATTCTAGACACTGGTGGGAATTCAGAGGTGATTAACATGATGTCTCTTTCCTCTCTGGGTATGATCCTAAGACTGTTCATTTTAATTTTTACATTTATTACCTTTCCTAATGATTCTATTTTCAGTTGATAACTCTTAGACAAGTGGATTTTTCCTTATGACTATCTAATGTATATCAATATCAGCCTTATTTGTGTGATGTCTGGGTAGAGAGGCAAAGGTTTATTCTTTCTCTGACATTTATAGCACCCTATGTTCCTATGCTCCACAAAGGTTACCAAAATCAAATTTATTCCAAATGGGCAATATTTAACTGTAAAAATGTCAAAGGAAGGGAAGATGTCTCTGTAGGGCAACACTGAAGTGACTGACTGAATGATAACTAGAGAATTGTGAATTGTGTATGTTCTTTTTATTTGACATCCCTGCTAATAGATATATTGAGTCTGAAGGTCATTGATTCTCTCCTTCAGTAGCTGTATTAGAATGTGTTTACCTTTCTTTCTATTTTGATGTTACTATTTAACAGAATCGGGTATTTTTCAAATTTTCTCAATTGCTATATACATTGTAAGTATCCCATTGTTCAAGCAATTGTGTAAAATTCGCTTTTAATTACATTGAAAATTCAAACGTTTCTGGTTCAAAAATTCTGACTAAAAATGTAAAGTGGGTATGATATCTTAGAGCTGCAGTCAGAGACTTAAAGTAAAAGTAGGCTCACATGTAGAACTCCATGTGACAGCTACATCCACCATCTGATATACCTAACATCAGCTTCTTTAAGTGTAATATGAAGTAATATAATGAATATCTTAGTAAAATCTCATATACTGACACATGTTGGTCAGTACCAACCATATGAGTGGATGATTATTGCCCTCACTTATGCCGATTCATTAAGACAAAGCAATTTTTCTACTTATGAATAGATCAGTCCTTTGAATTCCTGAGATTAAACAGATGAGGAAGAGAAATGGGACTATAAGAAGTGGGTATTGTAAGGGAATATGAACCGTCCCTTGTTCACTGCAAAAGGAAGCCAAGGAGATGGATGGCTCTATAGCCAGGACTGTAGTTTCTCATTTCGCACTGTCACAAAAAGGAGGGAATATTCATGGAGAAGATCTGTTCTTTGCTAGCTGGAAAATATCATAGCATTATATGCAATACCCTGTCATTTAAGAAAGTTGACAAGAGGAGAGGGGACAGATTGTGATGAAGACTGGAGCATTTCTCAATCCTCCTACCTCTGAACCATCTTCCCAAAAGTCTCTGAGCCCCACAAGGAACCCCAACATTCCAGACCATCTTTCCTAAACTGCACATTTCCTTACTTATGGCGATGGCAATATCTGAGTTATTTTGATTGTTTTTTTTTCTTAATTTTTATTTTCTTTTTAATACTTGATATAATTAGTCACTTTCCAGCTGGTTCAAAGCACAATATCAAACCCTCTCTCTCTATTTCTCTCAGTGAGAAAGACTGATTCTGCAGTGTTTTCCAGAATTTTACCCTATAGGCCATTTTGATAAAATAAAATATTGTATTCAATCAAGAGAAAAAAATGACTGACAAGAGTATTTCTATTATTTCTGTAACATGATAACACATCAAGGAAACTGTGATAATGTATTTTTTATTTATGATAGAAATAATAGTGGACAAACACTATATACACTATAATTCTTTGGACTTTTCCTTTATAATACTAAGAACTGATTAAAAACACATGTTTACACAGACAACAAAGAACAGTGATAAAAATAGTAATGGTTACTCTCAAGTGAAGGGCAAACAACATGGCCAAGCCCATTACAACTCAATATCTTAGAGACCACTTATGAAGCAAAATGTGGCATGGAAAGACATTATAAAGAGCTGTGCCACCCCAGCCTGCAGTGGAAAGGTCTGTTGCTGACCAGCACTATGAAAGACAGACAGATTAACTATTGGAGTTCATTAGCCACTTTCAGTGAAGTTAAATAGTAATCCTATCATCTTTTCTAAAGTAATCAGGATTAAACCTTCTCAAACCAAGTTTCTTGTTTGTTTGTTTGTTTTTGTTGGTGGTGGTTGGTTTGAGTTTTGGTAGTTTTTGCTTTTATTTTTGTTTTTGTTGTTGTTGTTTTGTTGGCCGGATCAGCTTTATCTGATTGAAATACATGAAGCATTTGCTTGGATTTTGTTTTGTTTTGTTTTTATTTTTTGCCTCCATCTTCCATGAAACCTTCAAATTATTTTTTTGTTTAAACTGCACAGTAGTTTCAACATCTGAAACATTTTACTCCAGCCTGAATTGCCTCATCAGTAGTCTTTATACTCTATCTTAAATATTCATTCAATAAAGAAAAGAGAATCTTCTTTTAGGTGCCTCTATACAATTTTTGTCTTAAATCATTTGTGCATACCTTAGTTTTCTTATTTTATGCATTTATTGGTCAGTTCCGTTTTTTTTTTAAATACTTTATTTTTTTTTCTTCAAGTTACATCTCAGTCACAAACCCCTCCCTATTCCCCCTTCCTATCCCGCCCTTCCACCCTCTTCCCCCCAGAAGTTTCCCCTTTCAGTCCAACAGATGGTTCCTTCTCTTATAACAGTAAGTATTATACAAAACAATAGATATAAATATGCCACCTTTATGAGAGTAAATTGGCCCAGTATACCTTCCCAATGTCCAGTTTATACATATTTGGCCCCTGACTTTAACATTCTACTATCTAACCATCTCCATGAGTTTAAAGGTCTATATCTGACTCAACATTCATACTATCTTGCAACACAATTTTAAGAGTATCTTCTTAGATCTATAACACCCTCTTGATTCCTAAACAGTTCAAAATTTAAGTATGAGACTCTAGCTGTCTATTCTTCAACCACCTCAGAGACCTGAGAGGGATAAATATATCTCCAGGCAGTCATTGGTATGTCCTTTCTTGTTTTGGAAGCTGCAGGCCCTGCACTTCCTATATAAGTCAGTTCCGTTTTTAACTGTTGGTCAGTTCCCTCTCAATTCATCCACTGAGAACTGAGAAGTCTGTGAAGAGGGAGAGAGTACAGGCAAAGGGAAAGACACCCAACAGGTACACACCTTGACTGGGCCTGAGGTCAGTTCTCAGCATGGCAGGATAGGAAGCATGAGCAGGACAAAGCACAAGTGCCTTTTCCTTCCAGGGACTTCCTGAGCTCCTGTAGGTTGGATGTGAGCAGTGGAATGTTTGGGATTTCTACAAAGACATTGAGCATACTTCACAATTGTCAGTAAATCAGTCAAACTGTGCAGAGTCTCTAGCAGTATGCACTGACAGGATAATCTCCCTGGCAGTCTACATGCAGCATGAATATATTTTTGGAGTCCTCCACCAACCTTCTCCCATGACCTTTCACCAACTAATTATGAGAACACAATGATGCTCTGGATCAAGGGAAGGTCTTAATGTCGGACCCTGGGGGTGGTGTAGATTAGCAAGGACATTTTGTTCCACCTCCCAACTCAGAACTGCTTCTCGTGGCCACTTGCATATTTAATATACATTCTTTACTTCTTCTGATGGTTCCCTGTGGGAGGAGTCTGTCATTCATAGGATAATTACCTCTGTAAGGAAGACCTTCTGAAGATACTCAAGTTAAGGATCAGAAAACCTACTATAGGACAACCTCAAGACATACATGGAATCAAAAATCCAGTTACTCCATCATCTGGAACATTAGCATATCTAATAATATCTTTAGTTCTTTCAAAGAGATAGCAATAGTTATACCATAATAGTTAGTGGTAAATATGTACTTCAGATACACAGAAAGCATTTTCTTATCTCTAGTCTTTGGAATTAATCACTAGACGAGTACCTACTGAGAATTTCCAATAGATTTATCTTTTCTAGATAATTGGGTAACTCCCAGGTACCAAAACAAAGAAATTACAAAAACTTGTAATGAGTACAGGAGTTAAATGTTTGAGGGAATATTTTCCAAGCCCTAGAACTGTGATCCTAATACTGCCATCTGACCTCTCCAAGGTTTGCCCTCACTTGGTAACTCCAATTTCTTTGTGAAATTTCATGTTCTGTCTTTTCCAGATTCCTATGCCTGAGATTCCTACAAACTTATTCATTTTGCTGTGCGTGGTGATATATGCTTTTAATCTCAGAACTCTTGAGGGAGAGGCAAGCAGATTCTGTGAATTTGGGGTCAGCCTGGTCTACATAATGAGTTGTGGGTAATCTAGGTCACATCGTGAGATGTGTCTCAAAGAATACCACTCATTCTTTCCACTGTTCTACAGTGGAGAGTTGTTGGGAGTCAGACAGAACCAAGGTTTTCCCTGAGGCCCTCTTATATGGAAAAACAACACAGTTCCTTGTTGTAAATCAGGGACATGTTTGGCAAGACCAGAGATGGCCTGGGGCCATGGTTTCCAGCTGTGCAAGGGTGTTCCATGAGCTTAGAGAGATGATGGAGGACTGGTTAGTCTGATGAGCTGAATAATATGTAGATCATATACAAATCAGGATTCTATCTCAACAACACTAGGAAACCATGAAGTATTTTCCACAATGTAACAGTGCAAAAACACTACCTACCATTAAGATTAAAAATGAACTGTTTGATGTAGTGCTGCACACCTATAACCCAGCACTCAAGAGGCTAAGGCAAGATATGTGGGCAGCCTAGACTGTATAAGGAGACCCTTAAAAAAGAAACTAAAGAAAGAAAATCTCAAAGCACTTGGAATGTTCCACAGAGAATAATTTGGGAGAGTAGAACTGGGGAAATGGGACTTAGGGAACAATTTTCACAGTCATATGAAAAACAAAATGTTAATTTAGTCTAAGATTTATTGAACATAGAAAAGAAATAAACAGATTCTAAATGGAGCTTGAAAGTAGCCTGAAGAGAAATGGCTAATGCACAGGGTATAGGGAAAGGGGGCGTGGAGGACAACTTCCTGGCTTTTAACTTTTGTTCATGGCTATAATCCGTGAGATGGAAAGAACAAAACAAAATGAAAAAAAAAAAACAATAGAGAACTAAACAAGTTTTTAGGAGAGACAGAATCAGGCTCCCTTTTGTGCATGTAAAGTGATGTCTATCTTCAAGGGCAATAGTGAAAATATTTAGAAGTAAGTCTTTCACTAATATATGCTGCCAGAGATCAGCTTCAGTCATGGTTTCCAGCTGTGCAAAGGTGATCCATGAGCTGTTAGAGCTTAGAGAGATGATGGAGGACCAGTGGCATTCCAGGAAAATCTTAGAACACCAGGGCAATAAGCAGAATGTCAGGAGGCTTGGGGACACTTCTTATATAGACATACAGGTAAAAGTGTTGGGGAAAGGGCAGGATAAACAGGTCTGGAATGCAGAGCAGCTGTGATGGGTGAAGAGTTGGTAATGAATTGTCCAAAAAATGAAGACACATACAAGAAAAGAATCTAGATAGAAAATAGAAGACAACTAAGACTAATTCTTAAGTAGTGACCAGATTAGGAAACAGCAAAAGAAAGTAAGACGGTATTACCACCAGCAAAGGGCAAAAACAAGATTCATCAGGGAGAAAGAATAAATAATCAAGTAATTTGGAAAGAGAACAAATTTATCTTATCTAGTAATGACAAATGGGAAAACTCCTGATCATCAACTCAAAGTCACCTGCAAATAAATGTCGCCAGGAGAGAACAGATAAATGAGTTCAAAAAATTGGCATGGAGTTTCTAAGCATGGAGGGTGGATAAACCAAACCAATCAGAACCTTGTAAAACAGGTAATTGTAGCAGTTTTGCTAGTTTATGGGTTCCTATTTACCCACCGTTCTACACCCGTTTTCTACCCTTTCAACTCATTAACACTAGGTATTAGAGAAAAAGGGATAGAGAGGAAAGGTAGTGACATTATCATTAGACTACTTCCTGCTGATTAGAGCAGTGAGCTTCTTGGGGAAAGTTTGATCTTTGCCTTCAGGATATCTAATTTCTTCTTCTTGTTTCTTCTTTGAGCATGACTACTTAACAAACTGCAATTAACAGCAACCATCCAACAACCCACAGCTCCCACATCTTGTGGTCCTAGCAATTATATACCCTCTAAAAGTCCCCCAGAATTTGAAATATCATACAATTGCAGAAACTATCTGCAGCTGCCAAAATCACCCCCTAGTAGAGCATGAAGCAAATCATAGTCAGCGACTTCAAAGCAGCCCCATATCCCCACACCTGAGATTAAACTGAAAACATAACTGATAATATTTCTGTGTTTTTAAAGAAACCATAACTCCAAAATTCTCACTTCAGTTACAGCCAAGCTGGTTGAGGAAGACAGTAAACATAGGAGAGAGCTGGTGGGGGAGAAAGGATAGATTCAATCAATCAAAGAATGAACAAACAAACAAAATCCCAATGATTGTAAAGGTGTTGCTGGAGAAAATGACTTGAAGGAGAGAGGAATAGGGGAGAGGAGTGTTTGAAATCAAAATATGAGTGGGCCGCTCTTTTTACATTTGTTAAAGATTCCCCCCTGTGCTTATAAAATGTGTCTGGAATAGTTTAGAGAACATAAATGTAGGGAAAAGAGGATGTCAGGATCTGAGGAGCCCAACTCTGGTGGGTCATCATGCAAATACCGACCTAACAGAAATGATTCTCAGAAAAGGTCAGGCAGAGACCTGTCAGCAGGAGGCAGGTGCCACCAACAAACGGAGTCTAGGATCAACCATATAAACCAACTCTGTGGCCTCTGTTGCCTGTGCTCACTACTTCAAGGAAAGAATCAAATTAATTTTTCCACAACTTATAGTTTGGAGGTTTCTCATTCAGTTTCTCCACATATAAGACCCTAGAGATTGTCACCATCTGCTAATCACAGCCTTTTCAGACCAACTAATCAAAAAGCATGTGACAATATGAACATTGGATTTTCTTGGAAATTACTTTTGTTGTTTGAATATACTTTAGAGTACATCATAGCTATAATTTAGTGCACATTCAATTTTGTTAGTAGACAGAAGAAAATCCTCTGAGGTCATAGGCTATTCTCTCCACTTCCCACTCGCTCTACCTGCTTCCAAGACCAAGTGATGTGAATATTTGTTCCAACAATAACTGCTAGAAACTTTGGCAGAGAGGTCTCTCCAACACAGATGAAGTTATATGCATAGCTTTCCTTGCATTAACTTGCAATTTTATCAACCAATTATTGTTAAATTTATAAATATAAAATATTGAATTAAATATTAATTCTACTAGAAATGGTACATTTTTTTTTAATTAGCAGATATTGGACACTCAGAGACTGCTGTGTAAATTAACATTTTAATTTCTAATAGAAATATATTACTTAGTCATTTCTATTGCCCAATGGCATTTTCAAACATCATTAATTTTAAAAAGAAACATGTTAGTATAACATGAATACACTTTTATAGGTTTTTTTCTTCAGTGGCTAGGTGTGTTTCCATAGTAACTTTAGAACCAAATCCTGCTATTTTAGGCTTATTGATCAGAACTATTCTCAGATTGTTGCATAAATGTAAAAAGTTTTTGTCCTGCCTGAGGTTGCATTTTTACTACAGTTAAATCTGGGCCATATGATGTCACTGTAGAATTGTGAAGGTCAAAGTAATGATACAAACAATGGTAGTTTGTAAAATTATCTACATATTTAAAAACATGTAGTATAGCACTCTTCAGCTCTATGGTGTGCTGTTTTACATGCCAGGTATAAGTGTAGTTCTGTAGTGTGTTCATGTGTTTGTCTGACTCCTTCTCTTAGCTTATGGTACTTTAGGTGTATCTTTACTGCACAAATGTCAGGACTCCCTTCATTTGCAGTTTTAGGTTGCACAATATGTCTGTATGTGTATACATGTATGTACATATTTCCATTCATTTATTCATTAATTGGTAGACACTGAGTTTACTTCACATCTTCATTACTGTGAATAGTGATAAAATTAATTTGGGCAGTGTCAGAGTTCTCAAGTGAAACAGAACCAATAGTGTATGTGTATGCATGTGTGTGTGTGTGTGTGTGTGCATGTGCATGTGTGTATGTGTGTGTGTATGTCTCTGTGTGTGTGTATTTGGGTGCACATGTGTGTGTGTACATGTGTGTGTGTATTAAAAGGGGTATTTGTTAACTGGCCGACACATTTCAAGTGGATTAGTCCAACAATTGTTGTGTATGCACTGGAGAGGCTGAGGACCTGGCAACTGCATCCATGGAGATAGAATGCCTTCACTCTCCAAAGCTGTTGATGAAGCTCTGGAGGATTCTCAGAAAGCTGCAGGCTGTAGTCGACATTGAAAAACTGAAGAAGTTAAAGTGGGCTGTCAGTGGAGGACAGCAGCAACAGTGTAGAAACACTCACCAGCAAGGGTTAAGGGGAGCAGGTGAAAAGCAAGTCTTTCCCTCAGACCTCATTTTACCTGATCCGGCAGCAGAAGGTGATACCCACTCTAGGGGAGAGTCTTTCCTGCTGAGTTAATCCTTCCAGGAAATATGCACACCAACCTGACCATCAGAGTGCCTCTTTGTTGATTTCAGATCTTTGATAATACCAACCATCATAGGGGACTATAATTTCCTACTACAGATACCAGGTAGTAAACTTGAGTTAATATATGCTATTTCTACTTGCCCGACCTCATCCCACCAACTTCTCACCTCCCACTATGTGGCACAATTATTGAGCTATCCACTGGAACTAGGGCAGTTTGTCATTATCCCTGAAGAAAATGTCTTCCCCTTCTTCAAGCATCCATCAACTCTCAACAGCATTGTGGGTGGCGACAGGTCCCAGGAGCTCCTGCTCCAGCCATTACTGAGTGTTGAAGGTCCCATTGGTTTTTGTTGTTGTTGTTTGGTTGGTTGGTTGGTTTATTTGGTTTGGTTTTTCTTGGAGGCAGGGGGTGTTTTGACACAGGGTTTCTCTGTTTAACAGAGCCCTGGCTATCCAGGACTCCCTTTGTTGACCAGGCTGGCCTTGAAGTCACAGAGATCTGCCTGCCTCAGCCTCCCGAGTGCTGGGATGAAAGGCGCGTGCCGCCCGCCTGCACTGAGAAAGTCCCATTCGTAATGCTGGCCACCGTAACTTCCTTCTATGAGATCGTGAGTGCAACCCCTATGTCCACCCCAGAAGACAAAATTTCACAGTCCCCCTCTTACATTCTTTCTAACCCCTCTTTGTGGATGGTCCAGAGTCTTAGAAGGGGTGATGTAGACCCCTCCTTGAAGGCCAAGCACTCAACTGTAGCTTATTCTCCTCACTTGAAAGATGCGTGAATCTCTATATCAACTGTGACCATTCACTGCAAAAAGAAGCTCCTCCGACCAAGGATGAGGGCAGTTTTTTTGTTTTGGTTTGATTTTGGTTTTGGTTTTGGTTTTTTACTAACTCTGGTGAACACCTCTAAAGGCACAAAGGGTTACTTGAGAATGATCTTCCAATGGTTTGTTTTTGTTTCTTTACTTTCAGAGTACTTACTGGTCATGTGTGTAGAGAATCATACCCAGAGTCACGCTTTCTTGAGAGGAGTAGATCTCATCACATAATTGAGACATTGCAACTCTTATAACTCATTTATGTGCCTTTAACTTTCTAAGGCAAAATTCGTCAAAATTTGTTTCAAGTTTGGTGCATATAACTCTTCTTATATCTTTAAGTACTCAATATTATAGGTTTATGGAAACAATCGTAAGCCTATAATATAGAACACTAATATGCTTTCCAACACTGAGTAATAATTTAATTAAAATGTGAACCATTTGTTAAGCAGAAGGAATACATGGAATTTATAAAAGACATCGTGTTTCATTAAGAATTTTATCAAAATTACCTCTTCAGTATCGGGATTCTCATAACTTCTAAAGTGCATTCTTATTTCCATCTTTTCAAAATATTTTGTTATGAGGCAGCTCTCTAAGGGACAATGTAAAGTGGCAAGTCATTATAATGTGTGCTTCATCAGTGAGGCCTTGTGCATCCAATAGTAACTTTCACATTAACCAGGAGAACAAAGAAAGGATAATAAACCAACTTTGCACATTAATTACCAAGAGAAAATAATCAGTATTACTTCTCCTCGTTTTCTTTTCTATTTATTTATTTTGGTAAATACATTTTAAAGCCCCTCTGTCAATATAAGGTATTCTGAAATTGCACTACCAAGAAATAGAGGATGGTCAGGGGTATACATTATTTTCAAATGGGAAAGAATGCTTGTTACTTTATTAGCCATATATTTAGCACAAGTTTCACTTTTTAATCTTTTTAATTTGCAGTGTTCTTCATAAAATTTCTTTTTCATGTACAGATTACACTACTAACATCCTCAGATTGAAATTTAAGAGGTAGGATTGTAATTGAGTATTGAACACTTGTCTTGCTGTTGGTAAAACTCTGGGCTTAATCCCAGCACTGGGAATAAAATAAGAAAACACAAACACACACAAAATAAAGTAAATAATGTTTAGTGTGCTTTGGTGAAATCAAAATGTGTATGACGTCAAATAAACTTTGGTCAAGTTGAACTTTGCCTTTCTGGGTTGTGTTTGGGTCAACCTTGTACTTCATTATTTATGATCTGATTTTCACTCAATTTACTTTTGCTCAAACTTAAGACAATGTTTTCCATATTACATAAGTAGATAACCTTAGTGTATATGAAAGCTGCATGTGTTAAGTGTGTAATAATGAGCATCATTTAGTTAATCATATCTATACTTACTGTTAGGACTGTTGTTATTTGGTTTCTGAATATGATGAACTTTTTTCCTGAGGAGCATTCAAGCAGAAATGTGATGACAGTCTTCAAATGTGCAACTAGCTTGTTTTAATCTTATTTTTGAGTGAACTTTCATGGAAGTTGCATGTCTTTGTGGTAGGATGTTAGACAGCCATGCTTAATTCCCAGTTAAGTAGCTAACTGAACCATAATGGAGTGCTTCTTGGTTTTGTTTGTTTGTTTGTTTTTTGTTGTTTATTATTTGCTTTTTGGAGAGAAGACTTATTTGTGTAACAACCCTGGCTGGCCTGGAACTCCGTCTGTAGACCAGGCTGGCCTCAACTCACAGAGATCCACCTGCCTCTGCCTCCCAAGTGCTGGGATTAAAGGTGTGCTCTAACACCACCAGGATCAATGGAGTGCTTCTAAGACACAGGGTCCTAATGAAACGTAGGAGGCTCTGGAGGCTTAGAAAGTTACAAAAGTCACAAGTCTCCAGCCCACCCAACCCCCAACCTAGGTTATATAAGCAGTGAACAATTGCTCAAAGAGAGGAAACTTCAGTGAACCCATCTGCAAGTTGTTCAGGGAACTACAGAGCAGTCGCCCTCATGAGTCATGGAGCTGTGGGGGTCAAGGAACGAGTTCCTGAACCCAAATCTAGGGCAACCAAGGAATCACCAGACAGGACACCCATGAATGATGCAAAAAGCAAGAGGATTTTATTTACCAGTTCTGGGAGCCAACCTCACAGACTCCTCATGCAAGAGGAGGGAGGAAAACCCTGAGTAGAATTTCAGTTCAGGTTAAGTATGTTTCAGCAAGGCAGAATCAAGCATCATCAAGTAATAGTAGTTTGATTGGTTTACATCTCTATCTATATATTGATTGGTGCTGGCTAAAGGTTAAGGAACTTGATACTGAGAACAAGGAACGTTAGGTCTCCTAGTGACAATTTCTTAGTGATGGTTAGGGAGTTCTAAACCCATGATCATGATCATCAGCAATTGTTTCTATTGTCCTCTGTGTTGTTTTGGGGACTGGCTGTACCCAACTGGGGAATTTTTGGCCTCCTAGTGATAGTTAGAGCTTCCAAGCTCAGGAGGGTTAGTATTGTAGCATTGTTCAATAGTTAGGGCAAGTTGACCTGAACCTTAGTCAGCTTAGTCTAAGGCCTAGTCAAAATTCCCAGGATTCTAAAGCCTAACTAAAGTTTTGTCAAGTGAGTTTAGGTCTTAACAAGGCTTTTCAGTGATTTGGTTGCTTCTGAGTCTCCCATGTTCCCTCAGAAAACTCACTGGTTCGCCACCCTTGACTTAGGTGGAACATTTATTTGGTCTAGGTTATTCATTGCCTTATCTGAGCTAAAGACACAGTAGTTACTATCTCCCAGAAAAACCTCCTAGAGTAGCCTTACTAGCCCTGAAGAACAGAACTAGACTATCATGTGCAGGTAAATGGATAAAATGTGAATACAAACAGCTACTTCTTATCTAAATTAAAACCATCACTACAGTCTTTTTTTGTTTTGTTTTGTTTAACGTAGGTCAAACTCTAGCATAGATATCTAATTCAAGTTGTCCATAGCATTTAGGAAACCTCACAGGAACGGGTACAGGCTGAGAGCTAAACAAAGAAATTAATTATAAATCTGCAGTATCCTCTGTAGCTCATAGGGTAGTAAAGCCTAATTAAGAGTTATAATTAGAAAGGTAAATTATACAGCCAATCTCAGACTTGGAAGGGACCTTTATGCCCCTCCCTCCCTCCAATCCCTCCACATTGGATGGCCTGGCTGGACCTGATTTTCACCACTCTTCTCTGCCAGAGATGTTCACTGGCATGCTCAGTCAGTTTGTCAATAAGGAGTTTCCCAAACAAATTCAGTAAGATGTTATACTATGACACGTTGAGCGACAAGATATGGACTCTCCTGTTCTCTAGTTTTCTTAGCCTGAAACTTGCTGCTGAGCAGTTCATACTGTGAGTCTTGGGCTTTATTCTGACTTACTTAAAATATCTCCCTTACCGTTAATAAGGCCTGGGAGAAACATATAGTTTCTGCATGAAGATTGCTCCTTGAACTAGAGAGGGGGATGAAACCCCCTGCCTGGCTTGTTGACGCCACTCACTGTGACTGGACTGTGGTTCCTACCAAGGGTGATTGGGGCAATCATAATTAATAGTTTGTTTCCACAAAAAGTCAGACAAAGTAAATATCTGGCAGTCATAACCAGTAACGCATTGTACCTAAAAGTCCATGGCAGGAAGGCCACCTATTGGAAGAGATGAAACAAGATATTTTATGAAGCACTAAGAAATTATTGAGACAAGTATACTGATAGCATATCCTGGATTTGTATTAATCAGTCTGAATATGTAAACATGGTCTCTGGGATCCCCTCTGCCTTCATAAAGTCTGCATTCCCCACCCTGCATTTCATCACAGAAACAACAATAAAACTGTGTCTCTGGAAAGAGTGGAGCATCCCTAATGTGCATGTAGCACACACTAAGATGAAGCAATGCATTTTGGTTGGTGTGAATGTGTTATAAGTATATGTTGGAAGGAAAGGGGGTGCATCAATGCACAGATAACTGGTGCGTGGGAAGAAGATGGGAAGAGTAGGCAGGCAGCAGCAGTTGGTGCTTTTATGTTGAGTGACATACATGAACCTGTTTGACTGGCTTTACATCCTATTCCTTATAGTCAATGGTTTCATCAGATATTACATGCCAAATGGCTCTAAATGTGCAGTTATTTTTAGTTCTATACTCTCAACACAGGATTTTTGTTAACTTTGTAAGTGACTTTCGAAGTAGCTGTTATTGCTCTCATTTTACCAGTAAGGAAGCTGAGACTTAGAAAGGCCAAGAGCCACAGAGAGGGGTGACATAGCTAAGGAACTGGACACTAACCTGCAGGCCTAAAGCTGCTTGATTTAATCAGGATAATTGATCCTTCTCCTGATTGGTTGCTATGGAGGAAGGGCAAGTTATAAACCTCTGGCCTAATTTGAGTAGCATGTGACCAGAGAAATGTGTATAGAGCACATCCAGGAGAGTGAAAAGCCTACATAGATATGTAGACCTCCAGACTGAGAATTTCAAGGTGAGTGCAGGTAGAAAACATGCAGCACTCAGGAGAAAATGTCCTAGTAAAGACAGAGAGGATGGGATGCCAGGGAATGTGAGGATGACAAGTTTTTTTGCAAGAGTAGCCAGGGAACTCAGAGAAAACAGGGAAGTCGTCTTACAGGTTCTTTTCATTCTGGAATGGAAATACTTGGCGGGTCTTCAACTTTAGCTTGCACTGGAATCACCTGGCAGGCTTGTGAACTGGTGAGATTGTTGCCTGTTCTCAAACTTGCTCCTGCAACAGGAGTGCATGAGGCCTATTTATTCTCCCAAATGCCCAGGTAGAGATCATGTTTTTAAATGTGATGCACTTGGGCTAGGAAAGGAAGAACATTTCTAGCCCATTCCTGCTGCTGAATCTGTGGAGGATGAACTGTAGAGAAGGCAATCTCACCATACCACATGGAGAGCCCAAGGAAGCCACAAGTTGGGGTAGTGTTAAGAATTCTAAATGTTAATTAATTGGTCCTGCTTGCTGTCTGTTACTTACATTGACTCTGATTGGTTAAAATAAATGCTGAGGCCTGAGATTGGGCAAAGACAGAGAAAGGTGGTACTTCCTGAGGTTAGAACAGGAAGCCTGCACTTTAGACAGAGAATTAAGGCATTCCAGCCAGCAGCAGGAAGAAGGAGTCACACACCATGGTTTAGAAAAAAGAACCTCATTCCACATGGCCAGGAATATCAGTGTATCATGGAGAATGGCAGTCCAAGGTGACATATGTATATATGGTGTCATATTTTGGTAATAGAATTATGAACTAGCTTAGATGGGCACAATTCAGGCCAAGGCTTGTTAAAATCCACATGGTGTCTCTGTGTGTTCATCTATAATGGATGGTTAAAGATTAATGGGTGCCAACCAATTAAATATAACCTAAATACTGTTAATTAATTTAATTAATTTTTCAACAGGGTCCAGGTAGATTGGAACTGGCAATGGATGAGTTAGAGCAGTTTCAACCTGTGGGTCGTATCTCCTCTATGGTGGTATATCAGATATCCTTCATATCAGACATTTATATTATCATTCATAGCAGAACCAAACTTATACTTTATGAAGTAGAAACAAAATAATTGTATTGTGGGGGTCACCACAATATGAAAAACTGTATTAAAGGGTTGCAGCATTAGGAAAAGTGAGAACCATTGTCTATTAGACAAAATATGCTGCATTTGAACGTAGTATCTTGATTTTAAGGACAGGAAATATAACATCTGTCTAGAACTAATGGTAGAAAGGTAAGCAAGTTGTTGCCAGAAGTGTAGAGTGAAGAGTAAACCCATTAACTAATGAAGAAACCAGAACCAAGCAAATCCATTTGCTGACATGAGGCACAGCACAAAGGATAAATGGTGCTATCTTCTGGGGAAGATTTACAGAAAGAGAATATGATCATTTCTCAGACCATTTGAAGCTATAGAGTTGAACAAAGCAACATGGGTTTTTAACAAAACACAGTTGCATTCCCTCACTTTATATTGGCTCCCCAGTATCTCCATCCATCTGTGTAAAAACTAATTTTCTGGCTCTTGAGGAGAAGCCTCTTCCCCGAGATCCCTGCCTCCCAACGTGGAGAAAGGGTAAGAGCCATTTATCACTGCCTCAGGCCTCCACAGACTGGGTAGAGAATTAAAGGGAAGATCTGGGGACAGCACCTAGATAAGAACTTTCCCACACCTGAAGTAGAACCCAGTCCTAGTGGTGCTGATGACAGAGAAACTTAAATGGAATTACTCCTCGTCTTAACACCTGCCAGAAATCCTAGGCCCTTGGTAAGCTCACAGGGGGAACTGCAGACTCAAGCCGTGTGCTTTGGTCACAGGTGCCCTCTCTGCTCTTTTTCTTTGGTGCAGCTCCACTGGTATAGTCTGGGTTCTCAGTGAGCTTGGTCTGACAAATGGGCATCTTTTCCCCCCATGAATGAAAGGTGGTCAGGTTTAGAAATGGCCCTTTGTAAACTCAAGGCCTCTCTGACACATGTTCGTGATATGGTTAAAACCGAGCATGTACTATAAAAGTAGGCTCATGCTTTTTTGGGGCCTCTAGCTTGCAATCTTGGCAGCAGTCAGCCCATTCCGAGATGCTGAGGATTTTGCAATTGCTGTCTCTGCCAGGAAGCGAGTGTCTATGTAGGGTTTGGTAGAGTCGACACAGCAAGTGGCACTGGTGCGGCGGGTGCTGGGAATGAGTCTGCCAGTGGGATTGACTAGGGACCCCCTCATGAACAGGGACTGTGGACACTCAGTCTTCCTTAAACTGTTTTCTTATTTGTACAAATGAAGACAATGCTGTGTTGGGGTGCTAAGTAATAAGATTTGAAGAAGGAAATGACTGTTGCATATCATCGAATCATTCTAAATAGAACATGGGTATTCTCTTTTTTTGACTCTTCTTGTGCTGAATATGTGAGGGAAAAAAATGAAGGGAAAACTTTCATTATCCCCTTGAATTCAGCTTTCCAAAAGGTAATGAGGTGATGTGTGATAAAAAAAAAAAAAAACTGGACTCTTATGTGTATGCTATACTAAAGTATTACCTCAAGATAAAAAAGGATTGTTGACAAAGAGAATAGATATGCCTGAGACTGACTAGCATGTCTAATGGCTCTTATGAATGTGACTCACCTTTGAAACTGGCAAACCTTTCAGGAGCAGAAGTAAAAAAGATACAGGCAGGATGACTGCATTTCACTAGACTGGGCACCATCTCAGCATGCACAGTGGAGTGGATGTTCTGAAAGAAGGGAAAATCCTAAGTCCTGGGTGTGTTAATTAAGAAGTGAGCCTTACTGTATTAGCTGAGTCATGAGAGATTCACAGGAAGAACAGGAAGTCTGAGAAACCACAGTGCACAGGACACAGGAAGTTAGAGTGGAAGAATTAGCAGTGGGCAACTCCTCCTTAGAGATTTCAACAGTGTGAGTTTCCCTGATGGCTGATGTCTGTGGATGCTTTGCGTTTTGGTTTTCCTAAAGTAGAAACTTGATGCATGGTCTTATAAACAGTTTTCCAGAGAGTAAAAAGGTATATGGGGATAATATAGAATGGGACTGATGATTTGAAGCAATCAGTCTGACAAGACAGGTGGATCCTCCTACCCTGAGGTTATCACAGAGCTTATGGAAGCTAAAGACGTCCTTTACTTACTCAGGAAATAGCCAGTGTTAGTCCATTTGGGTTAAATCAAGTGCTCCAAGGAAAAAACAAGAATATAAAGAAATTTGACCTCAAAAACACACCCCAGTAGTCATGGACTTAGAAGTTTGTAGAGTTGTGTTAGATGACAAGGTGGGAGGAACAATGGATGAGGTGAAGTCAATATGAGACTACACAAGGGAATATTGCAGTGAGCTGTGAATCCTGAAGCCTAGCAAAAAGAAAATGCTAGGACCATGAACAAAGTGCTTCACATACTTGTGTCATGTTTTGGGGTGGGTAGTAGGAAGAACAGATAATTGATAGAAGAGGAAGAACTATGAAATTGACTGGTCCCAAATGCCAATAAGGAGGATGAATTATCCTCTCAAGCCTGAGCTAATGGGCTAGATTGGGCTTCTGTAAGCCCAATGCAGAGAGGCACATGGCTGAAGCAGAAAGTGGAATGCTGTGAGTTTTCATGTTGTTGTTGATATTATCCCTCAAAGTGCACAGTAAAGAGAAGGAGGAATTAGTTCAAGGTAGAAATACATTTGTAAGTGGAGATGAAAGACATTCATAGAGGTTGCCTTGTGAATAACACACACAACTGTGGCATGCTCTAAGATGTCTCTCACAAGAGTAAAGAAGAGAATTTTGATGGTAATGATATTAGATAGATAAAAAGTAATTTTAGGGATCTTTTTAGAATTGTAATGATGCAAACTACTTTTTTATTAGGAGAATGCATCATAGACATTGTCTGGTACTTCGTTTTGGTAACCTCACAATAACAGGACTCCAAATAACTCTACAATGATTAATTACCTTGCCTTACTCTCTCAAGTGGCCTGATTTTTGCCCTGTTTCCTGTACTTGAGGAAAGAACAAAGCACATTTGACAATTTGTAATCCACCCAACTCAGTCTCCTTTTACTTTAAAATGACATTAAATATGGCATTTCCTACAGATGCTAAGTCTTTTTTTTCTCTCAAGCAATACAAGTAAAAAATTTAAAAAGTAGAAATTTATAGTAGGAATTAACTTCCATTCATATTGCATGCCCAAGACAACAGACATGATGATCCTAAATACTGTCTAGCTGGTACATGGAAAATCACATAAATTATATACTGAGCCTATAGCAATGGTCATACATAATATACAAGAGTCCCCATAGAGTAAGTGACATAAAACTATACCATTGTTACATAATTAAATAGTGGTAATTTATACTTATATAATATTTACAGATAAATAAAATACGATAATATACATAGAGCAGTAGAAATATACCTCCTGCAATCTGTATACTGCTATCCACATCAACTGATAGAGCAGTATTGGAAGTTGCTGGCTTGATGTGCTCATAAAGCAAAAGCAGAGATGTTCTTTGTGTTTTAAACCTTATTGTTGAGTTAGAGTCATGGGGCATCAGAACAGAGTCTCTGGCTTTGAGTGTAGGAAGCTTTCATCAGCAGTCCCTTGGGTTGTTATCACTCATGATCTGCAAAGAGTTTCCACAGCACAGAGCAGAGGACATGTCATTCCTAACACGGTGGTACTGGCTCCAGGGCTGGAGACAGGGATAGATATTCTAGTCATGACAATTCCTAAGGAGAAAAAAATTAATTATAATCATCTTGCACAAATCACCATGAGCAATGAGGTACATATCACCTTGTCGGTTAGCTTGCAGCACTCAGTTGGCTGGGAAATGGAAGGTTTATGAACCATTAAACTATGTTGCTGTTAGCCGGATTAAACTCACTATAATGTTACCCTGACATAAAGTGCTCTGTGAAAGATATAAAAGCAATGTTAACTACACAGATCTCAGAATTCAGAAAAATGATTGTGGCATAATGAGGCTAAGTATTCTCATCTTCCTAGTGTTGAATCTATAGTGTCCAAGGGACTGCCTTCAAATACAGAGATTCACAAGGATGAGCCTTATCTGAAAGACTTAAAGACATAGTTTGCAGGTTAGTTTTTGCCCGCTTATATCTTCGGAGAAGGGAACCTCAACTGAGGAATTGCATCCAACAGACTGGCCTGATGGTATGTTTGTGGGATATTTATTTGACTGATATGGAGGATCCAGCCCAGTAGGCAGTGCTACCTCTGAGCAGGTGATCTTGGGTTATATAAAAAAGCAAACAGAATAAGTAATGATTAGAAAACCAGTAAGCAGCATCTCTCTATGATCTCAGCTTTAGTTCCTGCCTCCAGTTTTCTGTCCTGACTTTCTTCAGTCGTGGACTGTCATGGGGAAGTATGAGCCAAATAAACCCTTTCCTACCTCAAACTGCTTATGGTCCCTGTTTTATCACAGCAGCAGAAATAAAACTGGGACATATAGTATCAGATACAATTTATTAACTGGGGGGAAAAAAAGGAAATAGGATACAAAATGATTCAGTATGAACATTGTAAAATGTTCAAAGTGAGAGGCAGAGGTCCTCAGGAGTTCATAGACTAATGTCTTCTGTCCCTGCAATTTTTATGGACAGAAAAAAAAAATAAGTCTGGAGATGTCTAGCTCAAGGGAACTTAGCAAGAAGTGACAGGTCTCTACCCTTAATAAAGTATATTTGCATTCGTGGCCAAATTAAATTTGCATCAGGGAGTAAGCTGAAGACAGATTTCCATAAAATTTGCATTAAAATTAAAATTAAATATAGTCTTTATGAAAGCAGAAACCCAAGGCCAGATCCTGAAATCAAAGCAAAAAGTCCATGGAGCTTGAAGAGTCTGCCAAGGGACAGAAAGTCCCTGGACACTGTACTAGAGCCTGTGTCCCAGCCATAGCGTCAGCTCATAGGTTCAATGGTCAGTCCTGTCCTAGGTCTCAGAAGCTCTACCTGGTTGATATCCTGGATCTTGGGTCTGTTCTGCTTTCTGGAAGACAGACATTAAAATACACTATTTCTGGGAGGGAAAAGACAATCCAGTTCATTCTGAGTTTTCTAGCTCTTGTTTATTTATTATATTTTAAAGCATGCACGAAGCATGCCTGGTGTTCACAGAGGCCAGAATAGGGCATCAGATACCCTGAGACTAAAGTTCCAGAAGGCTATGAACCACCCACCGTGTGGGTATTGGGATTCGAACCTGGATCCTCTGGTAAAGCAGTCAGTGCTTGTAACCTTTGACCCATCTCTCCAACACCTATAACCTTTATCTGTCTCCTTTTGTTTGTTTGCCTTTAGATTTCTGGTGAGTTCCAAAGAGCATCAATTCACCAAAGCTTTTTTGGGGAATTTAAAATTATCCAAACTGTATATATTTCTCATGTCCATCTTAATAATAGCATCATAGATATAAAAATATGAATAAAATAAGAAGAGCTTGGGCGCCATGTTTTTTAAAAGAACAACTAAATTTGACTTCATTTCTGAGAAGAGTGTATATGAACACTGGGGGATTGGAGTAGATACATTGTTTGAGGTATAAATATGATTTTATAATACAAAAACAGTACTTTGATAATAAATAGCAGTTTCTGAGAAATTATTAAAATAAATATTTAGTGAGAAGAAAATAGAGATTATCATATTTTAATGTTAGCTATATTTAAAAAGAAAGACAAAAACTCAAAAGAAACAGGTTTCTATGCTCTGCTCAGCTGAGCCACTTTTCCAAAAGCCTGAGAAAATCCCAGGGTACTTTGCAGTGAAAAGCCAGCCTAATGCTGCATCCCCCATCTGTTCCTTCAACTTCCCAGGAAGGAATAGAACAAAAGTGGCCCTTTTTATTTTCTCCTCTTTCTGTCCTTTACTCCTAGGATGCTACCCAGTTACTTGTTCTTTATCTTAAATATTACACTTCCCTAGTTGAGCCGAGCATGGTGGCACACGCCTTTAATCCCAGCACTTGGGAGGCAGAGGCAGGCGGATCTCTGTGAGTTCGAGTCCAGCCTGGTCTACAAAGCGAGTCCAGGACAGCCAGGGCTGTTACACAGAGAAACCCTGTTTCGAAAAACAAAAAAACAAAACAAAAAAAACCCTAGTCTTAGTTCATTTATTGTTATTGTAGTGAGATTCCCAAGGTTCCATATCTTACAAAGAAATTTGTTTTATTTAGCTCATTTTTAAATCCAAATCAGACAGCCCCGTCTTTTCAGCTTCTAACTGAATGAAGAGTGTCTATGCGAAGAGGGAGAAACAGGCCGTGCCAAGGCTATCTGGTCCCTATGCTCCCTACAGAACCACATTATATCTTAAAGATGTGGGAAGAGGAATACTGACTTTAATTTTAAACAGAAGAATGCAAGATAGAGAGATCATGACACTAATCATGTGGAAAACAACTTTCAGAAGTGGAAGGAGTGGATGCTGGTCACCTGAGAGCAGTCTGTTTCCTGGATCTTAATTGTTCTGAGTGACACTTCAGCCTCCCCTCCCATCAAGTTTGTATTGAAGGAGATTGAAGACCCAAGGCTCTTCAGTTACAAAATGTGGATATTTTAATATGGAGTCTTTATAGGGGTAATTAAGATAAAAATGAATCCACACAGCAGTGTCACAGTCAGTACAACCAGAGTCCTTATAAAATAAAATTACAATGAAAACCCACACAAAGTAGAATCATGCACTCAGGTGAAGATAGCAAGAGAGATCTTTGAAAACACTGCCTATGATTCGTGCCTCCCACACTCTGAGCCTCCAGAACTGTGAGCAACTATCCAGTGCTGTTTGAGCAATATACAGGGGTTAAGTCTTGTGTTGTAAATGGTGGCTGCCAATTCAAACTAACGTGAAGCCAGGGTGACATGAAGTCAGTGACTGAGTAACCTCCCATGTAAGGAGAATCAGACTCACTGAGCCAAGATGTACTGAATTTGCTAAAAGTTAAAATAAATAAATAATAAATTCACACATGCATACTTACATATATAAATACATAAATAATAAATAAATAAATAAAATACTTTAAATTTAAAATTCAAAAAATTAAAAGTTGATAAAAAATATTTTAAATCGTAATTCCAATATCAGATTTTTGTCTTGTACCCTTGTAAGAAAACAACTTAAAAATGAGAGAGAGAGATATCTGTCACCATTGTCACACGCAGGAGGAAAATTAGCACAGTGCAAAGAGCTTTGAAGCCTTCGAATGAATGCCCACTGCTTTAAATTCAGCATAATTTCCGTTGAAATCTCTTGTTGAGTGGAGTGGAAGATGCTTTCCCGCCTGAACTGGACTGGATAAAACTCCACTTAAGGACTCTTGACAGTCTTTCATGCCCAATTGAGAATCAGTCATGCAGAACGGGTCATCCCCACAGCCACCACAACCTCCCCCTCACTTTCATGCAGTATCAAGAATTACAGAAGGGAATGAGCTTGAAAGAGCAACTAATGAATGAGCGAACACAGCAGGAAGTGAGCTCCGAAGGGCTGGGAGGCTCAGGGGACACTGGAGCAGAGAGCTGAAAGCTAACTACCCCCAGGATGTGATGGTGGTGGGACCTCCTCACTGATTCAATCACTCTGGGTTGAAGGGGTGGATGTAAAACTGAATTCACTTTTACTGACAGGAAATATCGCTGGCAGGAGAGGAAAGGGAAGAAATAACCAAAGGAGATCACGGATTTTCCTCATCTTCACTGCTGTTGGTAAACCCATAGAAAGGCTTAGAAGATTTAGAACACTTGGCGACGTTTTAGAGGCAGTGTTTCTCAACCTTCCTAATGCTGCGACCCTTTAACACAGTTCTTGTGGTGACGCTCAACATAAAATTATTTTTGTTGCTACTTCCTAACTTTATTTTTCTACTGTTATGAATTGTAATGTAGATATATATGTTTCTCTCAATGGTCTTAGGACACCCCCGTGAAAGGTTCATTTGATCCGCCCCCCCCAGAGGGGTCACGACCCACAGGTTGAGAAGCACTGTTCTAGAGACACTAGCAAATCTACTGTGATGGAGTGATTCTTGGAGGATATGTACTTTTGCCCAGCTCTTTCCACAACTAGGCACAATTTAAAGGATGTTTGAAATGTTTACTGGAAGGCTGCTCATGATCAGTCCTTCCAAACCTGGCTAAGCCTCTCTAGAAAACCCTGAAAAGCTGAGAGGTTTCTTTCCTATGTGATTCTAAATGCCAATCAAGTTAACCATCCAAGTAGGTCTCCAGTGTGCTTCTCCCCACCCCCCAGTATCCTTTATTCAAGTATTTTTGTGTTTTTTTAAACATTTGGAGGCCAATGAATTGTAAGTAAGTTGTGGATTTTAACATTGAATTTATTTATTTATTTATTTTGTTGAATTTCAGCATTGTTACTGAACAAATTTAAGTTTCTATTCCTGGAACTAACTGAGGCATCATGCAGTCCTATGCAGTTATCCCATTCACGGTCATTTACAGTGTCAATTTATAATGTGAATATTGAATTTGAAACCTATAATCATCCTTGTTCATTAGAGAAGAACCCTTAAAATTCATCTTAGTAGTGCATTATAAAGAGGAGCCACTGTAACATAATTTTGTATTGTTTAAATGAGGAAACAAATAGGTAATTTTGGCTTACCAGAACCCAGCCAGGACTTAACCAGAGAGATCTACTGCTCTCTGATGGATTAATCTGTGTATTTTTCAAAACTATTCTATAAAATAAGGGCAAATACATGTTTTCCTCATAGTGCATTGGCTGCTAATCTCTGTAATTAAGCATATTAAGATTTCACAGCAAGAAATCCCATAAAAATAAATTCAAGTTGAGAATAGACATTTAGAAATCCAAAGCTTTAATTTTCAGGTAATACACTATGAAAGTTAATAGTATCCTCTATTTCAAACTCATTTAGTAGTCATTCAAACACATAACAATCTCCTGCTGATTTTTAAATGATTTTTTTCACATTGTATGCTTTTTCATCAATGAGGCTCTTTTTAAACTTTTGATTTAATCAATCAATTTTCTTTTTCAAGATTAAATGAATATGTGTTTCTCTGTATGTATATGTGTATGTGTCCCTCCATGTATTTGTGTGTATCTCTGGGTGTCTCCATGTATGTGTGTTTGTCTCCACATGTGTCTCATATCTCCTTGTATGTGTGTGTCTCTGGGTATATGCCTCTGTGAGTGCATGTTTCTATGTATGATATGTCTCATGTGTGTATATCATATGTGTGTGTGTGTTTATGTGTCCTGTGTATGTCACTACTAGCCACATTTATCTCTCAGAGTTTGTGGATGAAATTGTGATACTTTAAAGCAACCAGACTTCTGTTATCACACTGGCATGAGGGATACAGAAAGCATGCCAAAATCTAGCCCTGAACACTTTGGAGTAGATAGAAAACCAGTTCTAAATTCCATTTTCTACCTTCACTTTTTTTTTAATTAATAATTTATTTTTTATTTCTTCAAGTTACATCTCAATCACAATCCCCTCCCTACTCCCCCCTCCAGTCCCACCCTTCCACCCTCCTCCCCCTCAGCCCCACCATCCTCTTCCCTTCTTTTTTTTTTTTTTTTTTTAGTTTAAGGTATTTATTTTTCCCCCCAACAGCTCTCCCTTTCAGTCCAAATAATGGTTCTTTTTCTTATAACTATAAATACAATACAAAACAACAGAAATAAATAGGCCACGATTATAAGAGTTATATGGCTTAGCATACATTCCCAATGTCCAGTCCATATGTATTTGGCACCTGACTTTAACATTCTACTACCTAACCATCTCCATGAGTTTAAAGTTCTATATCTAACTCAGCTTTCATACTAACTTGCCTCATAAAGATCTTTTTAAAATTATGAGGCAAGTTAGTACCTTCACTTTTTTATAACCCTCCTGTTTCATCAGCTTGAAAATATGGAACTATTTATGTAAAAGTCTCATTTTTACTTAGAAATAAACAATTAGTGTGAGCATTAATCCAAAGAAATAAAGCAGGGCTTTTTATGCTTATAGGGAGTCAATCATGTCAGGCTTACACAGGGGAGGCCCCACTAGCAGGAGGGAGGAGACAGCAAGGAGACTCCAGGAACCATGCAGAAGTAGATTCCCTTGGTTTTCTCAGCCACCAACCCCTCTTCCTCATTCTTTCTCCCCTGTTCTCTGTCTCTCTACCTCTATCCAGGCTTTCCCCAGCTGTGCCCTTTTTCTTCAAGGCTAGCTGGCACAGAGTCCTTGTATTCTTTTCTGATTTATCTTGTAGACAAGAGCCAAATGGGTGGGATACAATTCAGCACAGAAGTCCCACATTTAGGGGACCACATCATCTACAAAGAACTGACCAATACTTGCCTCTAAGGAGTCATTTTCCCTGAAATAGTGAACATCAAACAAACCTCTGCCCTATGCTGGATGCTGATGTCTGTGCATTCCAATGCTGTGCACTGCACAAGAATCCTAGAAATCAAAACCCAGAACCAACAGTGGTCCCTGCCTCAGTGTACACAGGCTGTTGTGCAACTGACTCACTGAAAATGCTTTCCTTGTCAAGAACACTGGTCTATGTGTATGGGATAAAGCCAGCATTCTCCAAAAGCATATTTTGGTAAAATTCTGTGATTTTGCAATTGTGCTGAGAAGGAAAAGTTCTCATGCTTTTTTTTTCTGTAAAATTATATATATGGAAACAATGTTGATGTTGGGTTTCAAATGGAGGCCATATGAATGTTTGCGTATTCACATATTTTAGAAAAGTGAAGGTGTATTTAGAAGACATAGCAATCCTGGCTCAGAAAAACAATGTGGACATCTCAGCAGCCCGAAGCCTGAGGATAACATGATTTCAATCATTAGCAACTCCTGGAGCTGGGCCTTGATGCTCAGGGTTGCCCTCAAAAGCTACAGGGACAGTAGTGGAGGCCTTCCTTATTCCTGCCTATACCTTCAGAATGCCCTAAACTATGATGGTTTGCTTCCTTTCCTCTTAAGAAATGAGGGACTGCTTTCCCTTTGTTTGTTTGTTTTGTTTTTAATTCTTTCAGTGAACTTTAATCTTTATCAAACACATTCCTCAGAGTAGAGTAAAATAAAACGATCAGCTTCTGACAGGTGGTTTCAGGTATTCAGATGCATAAAAGTCTTACTACTGAAGACAATGGATGACAATATGAAAACCTATTTTTTTACTTAAATTTTTGTTTTGGTCCCAAGTTTGTTTTTATCTTCATAGCCAGTTATCCTCTTCAGAAATTCTCTGCCCTGGCTCTTGCTGTTAGATTGACTTTAAGGATGTTGATAGCACACTCTCCTGCACAGGTCACTGTTGAGGAAGTTTGGCCAGTGCACAGCAGTAGGCAATGGAGGCTCCCACTGCAACACCTCCTAACATTCCCCACAGCACTTGCTCTAGAAAATAATTAGAAAATGTACGGCTAGTTTGGGTCAAGAACTCTACCTCTGAGTGGTACTGGGGATCTTCTGACTCTAAAATTCAGACAGAACAGGGCTAAGAGGGACAGAAGTCTATGCAAAGTAAACCACAGAGTTTCCCTCACAGTGGTGGTTCAGCATGATATAACTACAACGTCTCTTTTGTTTTGTCCACTTTACAGTATTTAGAAAGAGGTGGTATAATACAAACAGCACTGTACATCAAAGTAGTGTATTGAAAAGAGAAAAATCTAATAACAAATTTCTGTTTTGGCAAAACCTAGGAAATATATAAGAAAGACCAAGCAAGATTCATAGAGCACTCATACAATAGTGAACCAAATAAGCATTATATATTGAATGCTACTTTCCCACTACTGAAATGTAATTTAATATTATAAATATTTGCATTAGAAAACGATGTTGAAAATACATGTTTTGTTAAATAGAATTACGTAGTTCTTAAGATAGAGAAAATAGTAAAGTCAGAGATTAATGGATTATAATAAAGATCATTAAAGATATTCTCAAATATTGATAAAATACTCTGTTACCTAGCTAGTATGATTTAAGTTAAATGAGTCATAACTATTAAGAACTATAATCTAAGATAAAATGAAAATGAGAGGAAAATTAAGACAAAGAAATAGAAGCAGATAATATACACTATCCACAAAGGGAAAATATGAAAATAGAGAAACAGATATTTAGAATAGACTGGGGTTAACAAAGTCAATTATACTACAATGAAGAGTGGCTAGAATGATGGTTTGGGAGCCATCTTGATCAAAGGATGAATGCAATAGGAAAGGGTCATGAGTGATATAAAAGACAGTTTTAAACATTAAAAAGAAATGTTGTCTCTTAGAAGTACAAGATGCACAGTGAATGTGCTGGGGCAGAGGTACTGAGGCAGCAGGAACACATGACATAGCTGCTCACTCCATGAGTCCCAGGAAGAAGAAAGATAGAGAATGCTGGTGTGCTAATTAGTGGCTTCCTCCTGCTTGGCCTTTTCTTTCCCCTGCCTATGAGATGGTGTTGCCCATCTAGGGTGGGCCCTCACCCTTATTACTCCTTCCTGCTAATACCCTCATGGGCACACCTAAAAGTGTGCTTTACTAAAACCCTAGATGTTTCTCAATGGACAATCAAGATTTACCAGTATACATACTTACATTCATAATCTAACACCTAAAAGTCATATGTTAGTGTTGCATTTTTTTAAAGCATTTTGTGCTATGATAATGTAAGATGTTAGTAGAAGAGGAATCAGGACACCATGTGTAAATCAAGAGGACTTCAGATCCACTCAACCTGGAATTACAAGTGATTGTCACCCACCATGAAAGTGCTAAGAATTGAACCTGTATCCTCTGGAAGAGCTCTTGATCACTGAGCCATCTCTCTGGTTCTAATATAACTGATTCTGTATATAGTATATTTCATATGTAAACCGAAGTGTTTTGTTTTGTTTTGTTTTGTTTTTAGTATGAAATTAGGTATTATAGACTTCATTCTAAAATTCCCTCTTAACAATGAGAGTAGGAAAAATGAAGTTATTTTAAGGCAATATACAATAAACAAGGGCTCTGTAACATTTTTAGTCTAATATATTCTGAGAAATCAATACTCTGTATACTGTTTAATAATATTTCCTTATTTGTAAAAATAGGTATTCTTTTTTGGGGGGTAAGGTAGTTTTATGACTAGATTTTTCTTTTTTTAATGTTTATTTATTACTTCAAGTTACATCTCCACCACAGCCCTCTCTCTCCACCCCTCCCAGCCCCACCCTCCTACCCTCTCACCCTACCCCCCGAATGCATAATTCTTTTTTTTTCAGTCCAACAAATGGTTCTTTCTCTTATAACAATAAATACGGTACAAAACAACTGAAATAAATAGGCCACAATTCTGAGAGTTATATGGCTTAGCATACATTCTCAATGTCCAATCCATATGTATTTGGCCCCTGACTTTAACATTCTACTATCTAACTATCTCCATGAGTTTAAAGTTCTCTATCTAACTCAGCTTTCATACTAACTTGCATCACAATTTTAAAAACATCTTCTTAGATCCAGAACGCCCTCTTGATTCCTAAACAATTCAAAATTTAACTATGATGACTAGATTTTTCAATGACAGCAAAATCGAAAGAGTTCATTCAATGGCTAAGCAAATGGAGAAACAGCATTGCTTTTCACTAAGCACAGCGTTTTAATCAGCTCTTCAAGAATGGCTATCTGTTATTAGTCTTTTATTGAAGTGGCTGCCACAGGCTGTTGTCGAGAAAACAAACTTTGACAGGCAGACAATACTTCAAAAATAACAGCAGCTAAGTTTTTTAGCATAATACTTCCCTTTACAGAGTGGACAAACCCTGTCCTTATTCTCTGATAAACTATTTAATTGGAGTGGAACCATTTTTTCTATGGTTTCACCCTGAGTGACTGAAAAGATGGGGTGGATGCCCTTCAGGGGGTTTCATGTCCCCATTTAGATTTTCTGTCTTCTGTCCTTTATGTTTTACTGAGATTATTTTAAATGAACCTCTTTTCATTTCAGTTTCATAACTCTATGGAATTCTAGTCCCTTCTTATACCAACTGTGGCTCAATATCTATATATTATTCATATTTTCAGTCATTCCTTCATGACTTCCCTACTAGCTACTTTGTTTTTGTTGGAGACTTTCTATCCACCCAATTATTCTGTTTAGAAATTCTTCTTGAATCTTTCAACACTCTTATTGAACCTAAGAATTGGGGGGGGGGGTTTGCTGGGAAGAACGGATTAATGAAGGTTGTTTGAAATCATCAACAATAAACTGTCATGATCTTAATGTGCCCCCCTAATCCACACAATAGAAATTTAATCCCCAATACAGCAATGTTGAAAGGTTGGGACCATGACAACTGATCATGCCTGAAGATTCTGTTGTACATGGACAGACTGGTGTTACTGAGAGACAGTTCATCTCCATCCCACACATAGACACACCTCTTCTGACTTCCGTCATAAGATAGAGTTATAGATAGAGCCTTCAGATAGAACATCTTGAACTTGGACTTCTCTCATAGTTTGGAGCCATGAAAGACACATCTCTGCATTTTATAAATGACCCAATCCCAAGGATTCTGTTATGAAAACAGACTAAGAGGCCATACAAATTCTAAACTTGGAATTTAAAATTCCATATTCAGCCATGTTGTGATAGCTATTGTAAGGATTGACATGCAGATGTACATATATTGGGAGATGGTTTTAAGATGTGCAGTTAATGTGTGGTAAAAATGAGGACATAATGAATGCAATCTACAAAATAATAAACACATCATCATTAAAATATTTTATGAGGGTTTGAAAAATAATGATCATGCTCCTACTAATGAATGTTTCAAATTAGTTGCATTAGGGAAAATAATGAACTGTTTAACCTGGAAATTCCATTATTTAAAAAAAATCTTCATTTGATGGCTAATTTTATACAAAGCTTTATAATACCATCCAAAGAAAGGTGGTTTAATTACTGAATAATTTCCTCCTATGTTAGATGTATAATTTGTTGAGAGATATGATTAATTCTTCTAAGAACAGAATTGAAATGAACCCTGGAGTTATTTGCTTTTATTTTTGTTTGAAGTTCTCATGCTGTAGTAAAAACTATAATAAATTTTAAAAATGATGTATATATTAACAGTTTTAAGTATATGAATGGAATGTCAGTATAAAAGATACCACATATTAAAATGGATGCTCAGGTTTCAGGTGTATTTAGATGAGGGTTCTCCAGCATTAAAGAAATAAACTGTCTAAGGCACCTGGAATTTCATAGAACAAATATTTACTTTTTTTTCAGAGAAACAGAATAAAGAGATATATAAATATATAGATTTAAATATGATGCATAAATATATGGCAATATCTAGATTTATAAACAGATAGATGATAGAACTACACACACACACATACAGGGAGAGAGAGAGAGAGAGAGAGAGAGAGAGAGAGAGAATAGGAATTGGCCCCCATGATTCTAGAGATGGAGAACTCTCACAACATGCTATCAAGGAGCTGATTGGAGAACCATGGAAGTTTCTAGTGGTACTTTCAGTTTAGGTATAAAGGCCAGAGGACAGTGGACCTAATAATCATGCCTGGAGGTTGGAAGAGGATGTCTCATCTCAGAAGGCAGATAACTTACACTATTGTCTGTCTTTATTCTCTTCTAGGGCTCAGGGGCTGGATTGTGCTAACCACATTGTTGAGGCCCATCTTTACTAACTCAACCAATTTGAGTGTTTATATCCTCCAAGAAAACTTCATAGAAAGTTCCAGAAATACTATGTCACCTGACCTCTGTGTATCCCTTAGCATTCCCCTCATCTGTCTGTCTGTCTCTCTCTCCCCTCCTGTTTTTTTTTTCAGCATTCATATCTCCCTCCATCTCCCTTTCTTTTCCTCCCCCCATACTTCCCTCCCTGCCTTATCCCCCACGTTTTCACAGTAGCAAACGATACTCTCTATAATTAAGCATATTACTTATTATAATTTTTCAAATTCACCAAAGTTTTATGGCATGAACTTTTAGTAAATAGGGTCTTAGTTTCTCAACCCTCTTACCTTGATCTCTAATAATTTTCCCTCATTTTGTCTAGCTAGAGACAACTCTGATACATACAAATTATAATCTCCCATCATTGTCCAGTCATAGCAAGCAAATGGTGGACCATTTGCTAGAGATATATGATCTCAAACTAAATTACATGGAGTTAAGCAAAATATTTCAAACAATGAATGCTCAGTAATCTTGACTGTGATTACCGTATCCTAGGGCCTTCTAAATAGAAGCCAAGATTTAAAAGTTTTGAAATAATTACAGAAGTATCTGTGGAGCCCCATTGCTCTCTAAAATGTACAGCTGTCAATTACAAATTCAATTATCAGTGGACATGGCCAGATCTAGAGAACTTCACAAATGCACTGTATGACCACTGAATTAGAAATAAGCATTTTCTGTGTTGCCTTTATTTTCTATTTCTATATTTTTTATATAAGTACTTTATTTTTTTTCTTCAAGTTACATCTCAGTCACAAACACTTCCCTATTTCCCCTTCCTGCCCCACCCTTCCACCCTCTTCCCCCCAAACAGCTTCCCTTTTCAATCCAACAAATGGTTCTTTCTCTTATAACAGTAAATTCTATACAAAACAGCAGAATTAAATATGCCACATTTATGAGAGTTAAATGGCCCAGTATACCTTCCCAATGCCCAGTTCATACATATTTGGCCCTGACTTTAACCTTCTACCTTCTAACCATCTCCATGAGTTTAAAGTTCTATAACTGACTTAGCTTTCATACTAACTTGCATCACTATTATAACCATCTTCTTAGATCTAGAACGCCCTCTTGATTCCTAAACAACTCAAAATTTAGCTATGAGACTCAAGCTGTCTATTCTTCAACCACCTCAGAGAGCTGAGAAGGATAAATATATCTGATTATATAGGAAGTGCAGGGCCTGCAGCTTCCAATACTAAGAAATGACAAACCAGTGACTACCTGGACAGTTCCCATTTTCTCTCCATACATTCCAGCATCAGTCTTCAGCCTTTTGGTCCTGTTTCTCTGACAGACATTTATTGTAGAGCAGGGATTATGAAGGACTAACCTACCCTGTCTTGGCAGAGCTAGGCTGTCGACTTCCCTGCTTATTTCTATATATTTTAACATTATTATTCACTTTCTAAAATATTTTATGATCTCAAAAATGTGGAAGGAATAAATAATACCTGATAAAAATAACTTTTCACCTGGAAAATCATGTTATAATACCCCAATAATGCAACCCACATGCACATACTCACACACAGATTACTCACACACAGATGTGTACACAACAAGTGCACATAATGTAAAATTATATATAATATATATATATATATATATATACACGACACCAGTAAAGAAAGAACTCTCACCACTTTGAAATCAGTACCTTAATAATACCCAGCTGGCATTGGTAAGGTCAAGGGGAACTTAAAAGGATAAGTTCCTTTCTCGCTGTCTTCCATTCTCAATCATGTCCTACCATGCAGCTTTAGCAATTACCTCCTCTAGACATTTCCCCATGATTATCCTCTTTGCCTATCACATATCAATATGTATTTTAACCTTTTTACTATCTCAACTCTTTCCACTCTTGCTGTGCTAGTAAATTATCTCAGAAGTTATTCATGCCTAGCCAGAAATTTAAGTGAATACTATTATCCCTACCATCATAGTAATTATTGAATATGCAACAGAACTCACCAAAGTTAGTGACCACTGCATTTGTTTTAATGGGATAACATGAACAACTAATTAAATATTATGTATTTTATTATAATTCTAATTTGAGATTATAAAATGATTACATTATACCCTATTCTGTTTCCTCCAGAAAAAATTAAGTTAGGAGTAGGATAGGTGGGAGAAGGGGGGAGAGGGTGAGAGTGTGGGACCAGAAGGGGTGGAGGGAGGGGACTGTGTTGGAGATGTAACTTGAAGTAATAAATAAATATTTTAAAAATTCTGTTAAAAGAAATTACACAAATCTGGGGACAAATCCACTGGATTTTGAGAGTTAAAACTTCAAATAGTTGTCAGGCACAGCTTCGGCTAGAAGATGATAGTTGGGAGGGATCACCAAGGATATAAGGCAGGCAGAGATAAAGAGGAAAAGCCCTCCAGGCAGGAGAAACTGAAGATGCAAAGGCCCTGAAATAGGAAATGGTCCTGTGTCGTCTGAGAATACTGAGGAAGACAGTGTGATAGGATTAGAGGACGTGAAGTCAGATGGCCAGGAATGGGGTGGAGGGACATGAAGAACGTCCATATTCTTCGAAACTACTAAAACTTAAAGTCAGCTTTTGCTATAAATGGTACAGGGACTATTTGGGGGTTATGAATAGAGAATTAACATGACCTGAATTATAATTTTAAAAGGAACCTTCTACCTACCACATTAGAAACAGGCTGTTGAGAAGCAGGGCAGGGAGAGAATTCCAAATGGGGATCTCTAAAAATCTCCTGATGATGATATCAGTGGGCAGTGTGAATTCTGATTGGAACACGGTAACACACAAGTGCCACAGGAAAGGGAAGGTAGCTCAAAGGTGGCTTGGCTAAAGTGGTTGGAAATACAAAGCTGGTTCATGATGAAATGGACATATTTGCAACAGAGTAATTTTGACAGTCTATCAGGAATGACATTTTAGACTTGATTACTCATTCTCTCAGGGAAGGTGCTGAATGATCACTGAGCACAGACAGATACATGATAGATACATAGATAGATAGATAGATAGATAGATAGATAGATAGATAGATAGATAGATAGATAGATAGATGATAGATAGATAGATAATAAATAAATGTTTTTTTAAATCAGATAGGGTGAGGGGAAGAAAGTAGGAAGAAGGTAGAATCAGGAGGGGAAGGAGGGAGGGGACTATGATTGAGATGTATCTTGCAGAAATAAATAAATGTAAATAAAGAAATAAAGTGATAAACAATAGAATGCACAAAGTAGAGATATATAGGTGATAGATAGATGATAGATAGATAGATAGAGTTAGATGATAGATGATGTTAGATATGCAAGATAGAGGATGATAGATGATTGAGAGATAGATGATATATATATATATAGATGATAGATAATAAATAGATTAATTGATAGATGATAATAGATAGATTATGGTAGATGATAGATAAATAGAAAGGATAGATACATACATACATAGGGACAATTAGATGATAGACACATACATATATACATGCATACATGGTACTCTGGGATTCAGAGATATATGTTGCTGAACTCTGAAATGCAGAGAATCCTTAACATAATATAGTTGGTGCTGCAAGACTGAGAGGGTTAGGCCTTGAATCCTAAAAGAACAAGAGAGGGTTACTTGCATTCTAATATTAAATAGCTGGTGAGAAGAGGAAGTAGAACAACAGCCAAGCACTGGTGTTCTGGATGCTAAGAATGAAATCAGCTCAGGGGACATTAGAGAAGAAATTACATCATTGGTTGCTGAAGTTCCAGCCAGGTGGGGACATCAAACACCTCCTTCACAATAGGGCTGTTTGAGGAAGGTGATCAGAGTAATTGAATGTGGCTGTTTGTGATAATTTCAAGAAAGGTTATAAGGATAGGCTATAGACCCTTATTTTTTAAATAAACAGTTGCAAAGAGGAGCAGAGAAATGGAGTGGTAGAGTGAGGTGTTTAAGGGTAATTTTTTTTAGGGAAGAGATATATTTATAGTAGTGGGAGTGAATCAAAAGAAAAGGAAATAATGAACAGTGTAGCAGAGAAATTGCTGAGGATGTTTCCTGAGCAGATGAGGTGTGGTGTGCAAAAGCAAGAGGCCTCAGTGAGAGTGAGGACTGTTGACCCTGTGATCAGAGGGTGACACTGAGCACTGGTGAACGGACAATGGGAAATGCCCATGAGCCTTCTTTAAAACGTAAACACGAGCTGCTGCTGAATAAGCCAGCTTCCAGTCTTAATGAATTAGCAGCTTTGATGAAGATTTTTGGCCAGTTGTGGTGGCACACACCTTTAATACCAGCACTTGGGAGGCAGAGGCAGGTGGATCTCTGTGAGTTCAAAGAGAGCCTCATCTACAAAGTGAGTCCAGGACAGTCAAGGATACACAGAGAAATCTGTCTCAAAAAAACCTAAAAAAAGAAAAAAAGAAAAAAGGAAAAAGAATTTTACATGAGTATCTAGAAGTCTGCTGTTTTCCTCAGACTAATGATAGAGCTTTGGCCTCTCTTAAATGTTACGCTATGGATCAAGTCCTGAAAAAGCATCTCTCTGGCCCAATATAGCCTCTATTAGAAAGTCAACCTCGGACCAGGAAGATGACTCAGTTGTAAAGTGCTTGCTGGGCAAGCGTGAAACCTGAGTGTGGATCCTGAGAATCTGCATTAGAAAGTTAGGTGCAACAATATGTGTTTGAAATCCCTGCACTGGAGTTATGGAAACACAGCACATCCCTGGGGCTTGCTGTCTAGCCATTCTAGCTAAATTCAGAAGCTCCAATTTAAATAAGAATCCCCATTCCTAAAAATAGGGAGAACAGTTGAGAAAAATATCACAAGTCAAACTCTGGCCTCCACATAACTGTCCACATGTGCGCTCGTGCACACGCACACACACACACACACACACACACACACACAGAGAGAGAGAGAGAGAGAGAGAGAGAGAGAGAAATAACATATAAATGAAGGTCTTTATTCTTGGCCCTTATACCTGAAGGGATGTGCAGCAACTCATATCTGCCCATGGGCACCTTGTGAGGTGAACTGGCACTCATGTCATTGCTCAAAAGCAAGACTTAACCAGAATTAAACTTACTTTAATATTGTTGTTGCAGTCACATTTATTTCACTCAAACTTTTAACTCAGAAGTTTCAAAACTCCTCAGGATTTAAATCAATAGAGGTATTTGAAGACACTGTGATCCAGCAGATGGTACCATGGGAAATGCTGTGTTATCTCCATGGGAACCGCAATACAAACTCTGACCCAACAAAAGGGAAGTGTTCACACAAGTCAAAACAAAACCTTGGGTCTGTAGTTTCTGGAGTGTTTCTGTGGAGTCTCCTCTGGTATCCCTGCAAACAAAACCATCAGCTTCCCAGAGAACTTAGTGGGAAAGTCCATTCACATTTCTTCCTGTTGAGTTCATGGAATTACTGTTGTGGACAAGGTTTTACTCAGGCTTAGCAGAGACTCCCAGGCAGCAATCAATATTTCAATATTTTCACACTCACAGTCTCACTTCAGACTGTTCCTGTCTGTGTGGATAAAGGCCCCCAATTAAACTTGTGAAGCCAAATTACTTTTTATGTGTTTCTACTGGTGTAATAGACACAGGTTTGAACTCAAAGTTATACTGCAACACAACAAAGTTAAAAATAAATGCTATTCACTTTTAAACAAAAGCATAAAATATCCAATGCTGAGCTTTAGAACTGTTTTGCCATGGTAACTTAGCATATTGCTAAATATTAAATGTAGATCCCTTAAAAAGATGAGAGCCATTAGTGATGCTTTTTTTCATTGAATATATATTAAACTGTGTGTGTGTGAGAGTGTGTGTGTGTGTGAACATATGAATAGATGTACAAAGGGGCCAGAAGAGGGCGTCAGATCCCAGGAGCTGTGCTATAGGCAGTTGTGCCAGGAAGCAAACTTAGTTCTTCTGTAAGAGTGAGCCAAGTGCTTTCTCCATCCCTTTCGTAGATCTTTTCTAAGACACTGCATCTTGCCTTTCCTTACATGCCAGTAGGCTATGGAAAAGACTCTACATTTTCAGTGCAGTCTCTGTTAAGGTGGTAATGACTCTTTCTTTTCCACAAAAATAGAGTAAGAATACAAGAGACTCATGTGGATTCACAGCAAAAAAAAAAAAAAAAAAAAAAATACATATATGAACACCCAAGCAATCTTGAAAAGGAAGATTAAAAGTTAAAGTACAATACTATGTGCTTCAAAGTATGTTATAGAGATTATGATTCAGCCATAAAAAACAGAGAATATAGATTTGAGAACTAGATGGAAAGGCTAAAATATTCCCATATAAAAAATGGTAAACAATTCTGGCTTGAGTGCATCAAAAAATACATAGTGAGGAAACAATAGTCTCTTCATGGCTGAAAAGATGGCTCAGGGGTTGAGAACCTGTACTCCTTTTGTAGAGAACCAGGGTTTACCCACAACCATCTCTAACTCCAGCTTTAGAGAATGCAACACTCTCTTTCGATCTCTGCAGGCGCTGAATTCATGTCCACAAGCCCATAGCCCATACACAAGCATGGACATTTTACTTAACTAAAAATAACACAAAAATTTTAAAAAATCTCTTCAACAAATTAAAAAAAATTGAGTATCCATATGTGAAAGATGAATTGAACACTTGCCTTACACAATATTTAGGGATTTCAAGATTAAAATAATAAGATCTCTTAAGAAAAGGACTGGGTTAGTTGACTCTGCTGGTCTTCTTGTGGAGTTCCTATTCCATCCAGATCCCTCTATTCTTCCTCCCACTCTTCTACAAGACTGGAAATAGCCGCCCCCCCCCCCCCACACACACATATTAGCTGTTAGGTAGCTTGTCTTCATGCAGATCCCCTAGCAAGTGGAGTGAATTGCTGTCTCTGGCATAGACTTTGTTGCCTGTTTGTGGATCACTTTACCCTCGCTGCCTAGGCTAGACTTGGTGTAAGAGGATGTTTTTAGTCCTGATGCAACTTGAAGAGCCAGGGTGGATTGATGGGGGGTGTCCCCTTTTCTTAGGAGAAGGAGGGGGAAAGAGGGAAAAGGGTAGGAGGGTGGGACAAGGTGGAGAGGATGTCTGTTATCAGGATGTAAAAGAGAGAGAGAGAGACTGGGAAATAACTTGGTAATAATTTCTTTGGATGTGTTTTCATTCATTGTTTCCATAAGAATAATTCTGGGAGCCTTCATCAAGAGATGATTTGTTTCTAGCAAGCACATGAGATCAAATTACAAAGAGAAGACTGAGGCAGTGGTTATGAGTCAATCATCATATCATTAAATTTCTGAATTAAAAATATTCAATATTTTAATAAATGTGAACACGTCAGACAGTCTATGGCCGTTCTCTAGTCTAGGGCTTATTATAGGCCTTGAAGACAGCTAAAAACCATAGCCGTGCTTAAGCATATTCAGAGAGTGATTTTACTCATTATGACTCAGTTATAAATTGGAATGGTGTCTCTATAAACAAAGAACTTAAAAGTTGACAGGAAAGGGTGAGGGTGAAAGAGCCAACAGAAATACATTTTCTGGACTTTCCTCGCAAGATTACCCAACTTCCTCCATTTCATCCACAGAGCAGGTGAATGGCTATGACCTTTTTCATATATGTGAATCATTGTGAACAGGGAGCTCCATAGCCTTCTGTACAAAGCCACCATCCCTGTACACTAGCTTCAGTTCACTAGTATCTCAAATCTATGCTCTAGCATTGAATTAAAGTTATACACATTTACTTTATTAGCTCTGTAACTTAATGAAATATTACAAAGCTTCATAATCTGACATAAAGACTGACCAAACACCTACCACGAAAACCCATATTTCTACAGCAATGGTTCTTAACCTGAGGTTGCCACCTCTTTGTGGATCAAACAATTCTTTTACAGGGGTCACCCAAGGCCATTGGAAAACAGTAACAAAATTACAGTTATGAAATAGTAACAAAAATAATTTTATGGTTGGTGATCACCATTACATGAAGAACTGTATTAAAGGATCACAGAATTATGAAGGTTGAGAACAACTGCTCTTATTGTGTTGTAAAGATTCCAAACATACCTTTTTTAAAACTTCTAAATTAGGACATTGTGTGACAAGCCTAACAGTAAAACACATTGATGGCAGTAGATTGAAGTAGTAGAGCATGTGTTTAGCAAGTATTATCCCCCAGGTTCCATCCCAGAACTAAAGAAATAATACAAAATACAAAAGAAGAAAGAATCCTGATGATTGCATGTTGTAGTCCATAGATATTATTATGCAAACACATAACTGATTGTGAAAGGTTAGATAAAGGGATTGGAGAGGAGGCTTAGTAATTAAGAGCACTTGCCACACTTCCAAAGGACCCAAGTTTGGTTCCCAGTACCAACACTGAGCAACTCACAATTGCCTGTAAGTCTAGCTTCAGATATGATGATCTTTTCTGTGCCCCAAAAAACCCTTCACACGTTTGCATAAATTAACAGAAAAGTAAAGAAAGTTTAGGCAGAAGTGCACTTGGGGATTTCTATTTTTAAAAAAGAACAAAAGAAAAGAAAATGGGAGGCAAAAAGAAAAAAAACTCTATACTGTATAAAAAGTTAATGAGTTAGTAAAGTTAATTTACATATGTATACAATACATACATACTTTGGTGACTTTTCTCTTCAGCCAGCTCTTTAACCATCCTTCACAGTTATTTTTACTGCCAATTTATATGATGGCAATTACTTGCTATATTTACACAAAATTTAGTATTTGCATTATAATTCTTTACTGTTTTTAATGGAAAGATTAGGCCTTTAAGCACTTATTTTTCCCAGGAGTCCCTTTGTATAACAAAATCTGTTGGAAATAGGGCACATTGTACTTTTCTCTTGAATATTCAAACAATAAATTAGCATGATAAAGGCTGTGGGATATCCTTAATGAAAAAAAAAACCCAGTCAACAAAGAAAACCTAATTAATGTTTTATTCATTTTTATTAAAACAATCTCAAGCTGTAAAGAAAAGTGTAAATATTGAATAATAAATTATTTTCCTCTTGAGTTCTTTGGGCATATGGGCCAACCCCTTCCCTTCTGCCATTCTCCAATAACAAGTACATGACCCTCCCTCTTCTCAAGACAGTTGTCAATATTAACCAATGAGCAGCATTCTTCCTATTTCCTTCTAAAAATCAACGTCTTATTTTGATTCTCTGTCACCAATTGTCCCAACAGTGTCCATGAGAGCAAACTGACTTGGATTAGTGTGTAGAACTGTGATTCATCAGAAAGACTATTGAGTCATCTTGGAAACTTCAGCTGTGGGCATGAAGGTTTAATAATATAGTCTCAGGATTAGACAGAGCTGTCCTGTGAACGGGGACAGGGTAGGATCCATCGTGACTGTCTCCCCATAATGTGTCAGATGCAATCAATGTTCTTTTCTCCTGTTGTTCATTTGATCATTTGATCATGGGATGGTGGTGCTGTTGTTGTTAATTGTATACATTTGTACATTTTTTTTCTGGGTGTGCTGAGGGTTTCTGGGTGAGGTGGACATTTAAATTGGTAGGCTGATGCAGGTAGGTCACCCCCATAATGTGAGTGTACCTCAGCTTGAGGGCGGAAGTCCTGATTATAACAGAATAATTGTCCTTCTACTGATGGGAGAGCAGGGTTCCTGTCTGAGGTGAGAGCCTTTGGAATGGCTGTTGGCTGCTTTCCCTCAAACTGAAAATAATCTGCAAACGTTCCTTGGTGTCCACCTTACAGCTCCCCTGGCAGGGTCAAGACTTCCCTGTCTCTATCACATGAGCCTGTTCCTTAGAACGAATTCTCCTTTTTGTCTCTGTCTCTGTCTGTCTCCATCTCTCTCTCTCTGCTCTTCTATCTCTCCATGTATGTGTTTTTGTGTGTGAACACAAACATATATGTACATGTGTTAAAAATGTACTTATGTATTAATTCATATCTTGGATCAGTGAGATGGAACCTCAGATAATAACATTTGTTGGTAAGCCTGAGGGACTAAGTTCAATACCCAGGGAACAGAAACACTGACTTCAAAGTTGACATTTGACAAGTATTCATACACGTTAAATAAAATATTAAAAATTATAAATGTGTGTGTGTGTGTCCCCATATACATGCACACTATTCCTTGTGTTTTTCTGGAGAATACTAACACAAGTATTGACCACCAGACTTGTTCACTATGAAAATGCTTTTCCATTTGTATGAATTAAATCTTCCGTACAATTAGATTGAGTACTTTTAAACACACAGATGCCCTTTCCTGATAAAATCTTTCATTTATCCAATTATTTGATTTTACTTTTCCCACTGTGGATTAATGTTTCCTTGGGTCCTGCAAACATCCAATGAAACATATAGCTTTTTTTCTTGAGGCTTTGGTTTAATTGAGTTTCCATCTGGTTTGTATCCTTTCAGCATGGTGCAAAAGTCTCCATGAGTTTTCCTGATTTTTAAGTCAGAAGCATTTCCCTCCAGTCTTCTCCTATATCCCTCCCCCAGACTAGAATCACTCTTTTCTCCAAGGATCCTGGCTCCTCTTCATGGAGCAAGATTGGCAGAAGTCAGGCAATGAGGGCCAGGTATGCTCATTGCTGTGGCTTGCTGCCTCAGGGTCTTCTCTGTGGGCAACTGGGGAAATAGGTGCAATCTGTTTGCAGGTAAATGGTTAGGGACAACCCAGGCATTTGCAGCAATATCTAATTCTCTGTTTGCCTCAGAGGGAATATTGTGAATCCGTAATGATAATTCCAAATCTTATCCTGTGCCATGGGGAATTCTTCCAGAACCTTCTCCACAAGGAAGAATTTGACTCCTGGTGTCTTTAATCCACTTAATGATACATGCAACCCACAGTCTGTAACCATTTCCCATCACTTTTGGTACCATGGTCTAAAAGTCCTTCAGCATCTGACCCCTTACCCTAGGCAGCTCTATGTTTTCTTCATACACTGAATTGTGATTGCAATGAGATGTGGAGATCAAAGTCTTCTCTCTGTCTCTCTCTCTCTCTCTCTCTCTCTCTCTCTCTCTCTCTCACACACACACACACACACACACACACACACACTAAATAAAAGTAATTTAATATATAAAGAAATAAACCATTCATCGCCCAAATATAAACTAGATAAAAGTTTCAAAGTAAGAATAGACTGTATTTTATAGGTAAATAGTGTCTTGTAAGCCAACCCCAAAAAGGACACTGAACTTATGGATACATAACAGGAATGTTTTTGTATGTTTAAGTTGGCAGATGCTCATGACTGTGCATAGAAACTAAAAGTCAATAATCATGAATAGATAAACAAACTGCCTATAAGAAATGATGATATTAAGGGTGAACAAAGGAAAGTTTAATGAACGTTGCTTAATGTGTAAGATTTTCACTGCTTTTCTAGAAGTTGATAGAACAAATCCTGCATCAATTCCATTCTCCATGTGACTACAGCTACAGTTTACTCACAGAGTCCAGATACTCTCTTCCCAACAACTGACAGCATTTTTTTTTTTTTTTTAGTACAGAGAAGAGGAGGAACTGGGCAGGGATGAGCTCCACAGCACAGCTCTTTCTTAATCATCTGCCACTTCCCAGCCAATCAGTTTTGAACACACTGCATAAGGACTCTGTACCTAAGATGTTTTATGTAAGAAATGAAGAAAAAAAGTAACTTACTTTATAGTGTTATAGAAATAAGTAAATATAACATAACCCAGAATTCCACTGAAGGAAAAAGTACATTTGTCCTTTCCTTAAACAAGAAAATACTGCCTCTAAGGCAGAGGCGAACTTTGCTTAAAATTGACTTCCTTTCTCTACTTGTACATTGAAATGACATCTGGTCCTTATTACTCTGTCAAATTTCAATAGCTCACTATATAGAGCTACATGAAGAAAATATATACATCCCTAATTTTTTTCTGAGCCTCAGATGGGTGGTTTCCCATTTCCTACATTTTGGCTTAGCCTTGATTCTTCACATCCTGTGTGGTATTTGAGCATGCCAGGATATCACCTCTCTTCTACTCTGAGCATTTTTACCACAGAGGGGCCAGTATCCTTACAGAGCCAGTAGTCTAAGTCTCAGCCAAGAGCAAAACACCTAGATCATGTAGACTGTCCTATTAGCTCTTTGTTTACTTACATCATTGTAGAAAAAGAAAACAAACAAACACTGAAGCTCTATATTGAAAATTTGTGGAGAAGGGTGTTGACTTACCTAAGCACATAGACCCCCTTGGTAGCCTAACCCCCCAATCTATTTGAATCCTGTTCATTTATTTGTTTTTCAGGTGACTAGTTGGTATCATTCATTTTGCAAAATTAAAAAAAAACAATGAAATTTGTTTTTTTCAATTATTTGCATTGTTGAATAGACATCACAATGCAGGTGTAGTACCCTTCTCTGTCATGTAAAAAAGCATCCTTAAGTACAGATTGACAAGTTTGTTGTGAGCTATTGAAATTTGACAGAGTAATCACGACCAGATGTCATTTCAATGTACAAGTAGAGAAAGGAAGTCAATTTTAAGCAAAGCTCGCCTCTGCCTTAGAGGCAGTATTTTCTTGTTTAAGGAAAGGACAAATATACTTTTTCCTTCAGTGGAATTCTAGGTTACGTTCTCTGGCATTGTTTTATAAAAATAACAGAGTCTATAGTTCAAGACCAGATACTAGATACTACTCCTGATTATGTCTGGGAGGATTGTTTTCTCTTCTGCCTCTTCCCACCCCTCTCAACAGGATCTCATTTTGTAACCCTGTCTAGTCTACAACTCAATATGTAGACTAAGCTGACCTTGAACTCTTAGAGACCTGCTTGCCTCCATCTCTGGCTGCTGAAATTAAAGACCTGTGCCATTGTGTCTGGCAGATTCTTTATTTCCCTGTACTTGTGTTTTGGTTTTGTCACAAGGCAATATTTGTTATTTCCATTGTGCCAACACCTAAGAGAGGTGAGATCTTTGTGATTCTGATTTGGAAATTTCAGATAAAGGATTTGTAGTTAAATAAATTTAAAATAAACCACAAATAACATTTTCATACAAACAGTGAAAAGATACAAGCCCCCATCTCAGGCTGAGCCAAAGTTTGCAAAATTCCACTGCCCTGGCTTGCCAGCGATCTTCAACATCAACCACTCCCCACTGCTGTTGCTAGGAAATGACTAACACATACTTCTGTTTTTTGCTTGCTTAGAGATCATTTGGCTTCCTGGACTTCCTGACCTCCTCTTTAAACCACAATCAACTTTATTGATGTATTTTTTCCCCTACCTCACATCTTTATTTTAACCCTTCATTCATTTATTCTTGTGAGAAAGAACATTTATTTTTTACAGCATTTATTGTCACCATTTCCTCCCTAAAAGACAGGTCAAAGGTTTACTGAGGAATGCTCACCTCTTTAGTAACACAAGATTACCACAAAGGCTTAGAGCACTATCAGGAAAATATGAATATTCAATTACAAGGGTTTAAAATTTAAGTAAAATATTATTTTTTTTCTTTCCATATGTCAATTTCTGTAAGCTCCATTATAAATGCCTTGTTTAAATTAACCTCCTTAAATGTATACCTTGAAGTTTGTGGTTCCTTGATAGAAATATGTATCTCCTGTGATATGGAGATTTTCAAATTTTCCCCTTTCTAAATGATCTTTCATAGTTCTAGTGGATTTGAACTCCTCAGTCTTGTTTTGCATATCAGTCTTCCAACAATCTTCCTTTAGATCACTTTGGATCTTAAAAAATGTTCAAGATTTTCCAGTTATTATTTCTTCCTTGACTCTTAATATCTCCCATCTCTATGTCAACAGAAATACCTAAACACAGGACTGGCAAACAGAAGGTCCTCTCTGTGTATTCATCCAAACATCCCTATAGTCATCTGGTCTACCTTCCTTACCAATACAAATGAGACTACTTTCTTGCTGATCATTAACTGATGTTCTTCAGTCACTTATAAGATCAGCTCTAAATTAATAAACCCATTTTCTAAGTCATCTCCAAACATGACCTATTCACTAAATGTAATCACAGTGCAGTAGAAAGGGAACAAATGTGAGAGAATCTGTAGTCACTTTACTTTTGGGAAAATAATTGTCCTTTCCACTAATTTTTCTTCCTTAAAATGGAAGATAACCATGCTTGCTTATGGTGGTAAATCAAACATCTTTAGGCAGCCAATCAAATTAGTGCCGTGTATAGGTATTGAAGAAATGTTGATCTTTTCCATACAATAACTTTAAATTCTAATAAAAAACCAACCTAAAGACCTTTTTTTTTTTTTTTGGTTTTTCAAGACAGGGTTTCTTTGTATAACAGCTCTGGCTGCCCTGGACTCACTTTTGTAGACTAGGCTGGCCTTGAACTCACAGAGATCCACCTGCCTCTGCCTCCCAAATGCTGGGATTAAAGGCATGCGCCACCACCGCCTGGCAACAACCTAAAGATTTTAAGGGAAACGGTTGTAAGTGGTATTATCTTAAGTTCATAAGTGTGATGGAACATGGACTTTACTATAATTCTTTATCTGACATTGGGAAGAAATAATGTCCTAAGTTACTTGAAGACTGTCCCTGCTAAAAGCAAAAGTTTATTTCAAATTGATTTTCATGAAATCTTTATAGTGAGTTTTCTCTGCAGTACAATATATCTTTCTCTATTTCCAATAGCAGACTATGGAACATCAGCATATCCATGTGTGATGAATCCAGGAGCATTAAACTTTAGACATTACTTTACATGTTTATTTTAAGCACTTCAATCATAGTCCTTCCAGTCTCCTTCCAGCACAGATTGCTTGGCCTTACACAAACCCATCCCCAACCCTAGTCCCATTTTCATACATTCTCCTTCATACTTTCTAGCTATTCAATATGATATTTATCATCACAGTGGAAGTTTAGGATGACCCAGCTATTTATGTTAATAAGTAAAATAAGACTATATAGTGGGTAAGTATCTACAGTATTCACACAAGTCAACATCATTACATCTAGATAACTGTGGTTATGTCATGATTGTTCAATAATGTACATCTAGTTACTGTCAATGCAAACATTTATAGTTGAACATAGAAGACAAAGATCATTGACCAAGTGTAAATAAATACGAAAACATTGATTATATTTGTTTCACATCTTTATTGCCTATACCTGCTTAGCATAGTTTCTAGCAAAATATTAGATGATACTTATTGCTTATGGGCTCATGTCATAAACAGATTTTTTTTGCTTTATAGATATACACACACAGGAGGTTATTATCTAGTAGGCAACGAAGACAGACTGAGATAGTAAATTACAGTTACGGTTGTGTTCCTCAAAGGGGGGAAAATGTTATTGACAAAGGCATGAATGGTTTCATTTCTGAGAATGTAACTTCCCTACATATAATTAGTCCTATTTCCCTCTTTTTTTTTCTCATTCATTTTTACTTGATGTTAGCACAGGAAGTCTAAATTCTTTCTTCTTTATCCTCCCCCCAACACCTTGTACTCTTTGACTCCAGTCTTCATTTCCAGCCATATCTACATTTCATTACTCTTTCTTTCAAAGCTAAAAGGAATACATTCATAGAAACCCAATTCAATTCTCATACATTCAGAAAGGGTGAGGAGAAAATAGGCTAATCTCCATTCCCAACTTCATAAGTTGCCATTAGAATATCAGAATCAGTCTTGAATGTTAACTCTATCTGTTGTTTTGTATAGTATTTACTGTTGTAAGAGAAGGAACCATCTGTTGGACTGAAAGGGGAAACTGCTGGGGGGAAGAGGGTGGAAGGGTGGGATAGGAAGGGGGAATAGGGAAGGGTTTGTGACTGAGATGTAATTTGAAGAAAAAAAAAGTAATTAAAAAAATAACTCAATTTTAAAAAGATGAAAATCATTCCTTTGCAAGACACATACTTTAGTAAAACCCTATCTCAGTTACTTTTCTCTTAGAACTAAGAGCTAACAACAGAGAAAGATTTTGCTATTGTCTCTGATTAATGAGCCCAAGGAATCCATTCTTGGGTAATTGTTTTAAGAGTACTTGCTTAAAAATAACTCAAAAGTTAGTTCTCAGGATTTCTCTTATGGAAGTGTGTGTGTGGTGTGTGTGTATGTGTGTCCTTGAATGTACATGTATGTGTACATGTGCATGCGTTTGTGCATCTGTGACAGCCAGATGTCAACCACAGGTATCATTCCTCAGATGATTTTCTCCTTGACTTTTGTCTTTCCTTGGAAAGATGAGCCCCACGAATCTGCATTTCTCCACCTCCCCAGTCATGGGAAGACAAGCCTGTACCAAAAGGTGTGAATATATACCTATGTGTAAATGTATATATATGTATATATTCACATCTTTTGGTTCATGTATATACATATGTATGAACATATATACATTTGTGCATATACATACATATGTACATACATGTGTATATACATAAATACACATACACATATGTATGTACTTTCTGGGGGCAGAGCTCCACATCTTATGCTTGCAAACCAATCACTTTACCAATTGAGTCATCTCCTCAGCCTGCCTGAGATACTTTTTATATTATTATTGCTTTTCATTTTAATAACCAACATACATTTAAAAAGAGACAGAAATTGTTCTCAAAGGTAAAACTGACAAAAAATACAAGTGAAGGAAAATCACTGATTCTAAGGACACAGAAAGACACCAAAAATAAAATTATCGCAGACTTTTGTGATCTCTCCAGAGTATGAATTTTCAATTTTCACAAATACCTAGAGGATATCAGAAATAATTTTGGTTTTGTCTAGAATGATATGTTATATTATTATTCCTTCCCCTTGCTGGCTATCAAAGATTACTAATTCTCATTTTGGAATTAAAATTATATTAATGTTGTCATTGGATGAGAATATAAGTGCTCACGCACGTGCGTGTGTGTGTGTGTGTGTGTGTGTGTGTGTGTGTGTGTGTGTGCGTGTGCATGCTTGAATGAGATTTTCTTCTGTAAAAACTATGTTTTATACAAATATCTTGTACATTGTTGGATGACAGGAAGAGATTGGCCTCTGAGAAGACAGACAAGCAGCCCCATGGCACCATTCCTTTCTTTTCTTTCTGTGGCAGCATCATTCGACCCTGCCTGGCCTCTGCATCTTTTGTGTCTAGCACAATGCAGAGAGCTAGAGTTAGCCACTGAGAAGATCTTTGCTTGTTGTCACTGTTTTAGGTGTAGATAGCAAATAAAATTTAACATTGGTGTAGAATCCATTACTTCTTCCTTTATCTTCAAACTTCATCATTTTGACAGCTAAGGTTCTATGGAAAACAGCCAATAGTGTGTGTATGTGTGTGTGTCTGTGTACATGCATGTATGTGTGTGCACCTGTGAATGTATGTATGTGTCTGTGTGTGTATGTGTGTGTGTGTGTGGTGTGTGGTAGTGGTGATGTGTGTGTGTGTGTGTGTGTGTGTGTGTGTGTGTGTGTGTAAAGTTGTTACATATATTATGAGGTCTATTTTAAGATAGATTATATGATTATATAGGATGAAACATTTAAAATATGCAGAATGAGATAACATGATAGATCCCTGGGGAAGATGCTGTGTTTGAGCAAAATAACACTTAGGGAAAGGTTTATAAACAACAGAAGTTATGTTTGACTGCATATCCAGTCTCTGTGACCTAGCTAAGTAATTCTAACCATAACACAGTTTTCCTAAAAGTATAGAAGCAAGTGCTTAAGAGTTGGCTCAGTGGTTACAAGCTACTCTTGTAGAGGACTTGACCTAAATTTCCTGCACCCATATGGCAGCTGGCAACCATCTGTAACTCCAGTATCAGGATATCTAATACCCTCTTCTGACTTCAGTGTTCCCTGGGCATGCACATGCTTTATAGAAAGTCATGCAAAGAAAAAAAAATAAATATAGAGAACAGAAATAGGAAACTTAAAATATATGGAAAATACAAAAGAACTATGTAGAAAGGCCCATTGCTTTTACAGAATTGTAGTAGATAATAATCTGTGACATGCCATTGTAGATAGGGAAGGGTTCATTCACTTAGTTTCATCCTGAGTTAAGTAACATACATAGGAAGGCACACATGGTGTATACTCACTCATAAGTGGATAATAGCCATTAAGTACAGGATAACCATGCTGCAAACCACAGATCCAAAGAAACCAAGTAACAAAGAGGGCTGAAGGGATGAAGCTTGAATCCCTCTAAGTAGGGGAAATAAAATAGACATCAGAAATGGATGGAGAGAGGGGACTGAACAGGAACCTAACATAATTCTCATCTGAGAGGCTTTATCAACACGTAATGAAAACAGATGGAGAGACCCACAGTCAAAAATTAGGCAAAACTCAGGGAGTCTTGTGGAAGACTTAGGGGAAGGTTTGAAGGAACTGGAGAGGTCAAGGATATCAAAAGAAGACCTACATAGGCAATTAACTTGGACATGGGGGCGGGTCATAGAGACTGAACCACCAATCAAAGAATATGTGTGGACTGGTCCTAATTCCACTACACATATAAAGCTAATGGACTGCTTGGTCCTAAACTGAATCCCCTAACAATTGGAGCAGTGACTGTCTCTGAGTTGTTCTCTATTGCCTCCCTCTGGATCCCATTTTCCTAGCAGAAATGCCTTGTCTTGCCTCATTGGAAGAGAAGGCACTTAGTTCTGATGCAATTTGATGTGCCAGAGTAGGTTGGTACAGGGCAGAAGAGGTATGGGGGAGGTGTGTGGGAGAGTGGGACAGTGAGGAGAGGAGGGGGAAGGTTGCAATTGGGATGTGAAATAAACAAATAATTTAATTAATGAGAAAGAAAAAGATACAAATGGTCCATGGCTGCTGAAAAAGGGAAAATCAGTTGCATTCAAGGATGAGCTTCCACATCGGCTATTCAATCCAAGTGTTCAGCCCTTGATACATGAGCATATGAGCAAAGCTAAATGTATTCAATAGCTTATATAAGCACATGTGTGCATTTTTACATATATATATGTATAAAAAAGTAATAATAATAATTGAAGAGATCATAATTTTGGGAGGATGATGGAAGAGTTGGAGGAAGAAGGAAGGAAGGGGGTGATGTATATACAGTGTTCATGTTAACATTGTCAAAAAAATAAAAGTATTAAAAATAAAACAATACTATCTAATCCCAGGCAAGAATATGTGTGAGCCAGTCACTAAACAGACCTAAAAGCATTTGAATCACTTCATTGCCCAAGATTTAACACACTTTTATGCCAAATGCTGTTGTATAGCCTATTTTACGCAAAGTAATATCAAAGACACTGAGAAATAGTATCTTTATCATTTGAAATTAACAACCAGCTAGAGAATATTTTCTAGATATTATGCTCATATTTTTTATTAAATACTATCTTAGTGGAATTTATCTCTTCCTGTCTCTTGCTCTGTGTGTCTGGACATGCTTCTCTCTCTCTCTCTTTCTCTCTCTCTCTCTCTCTCTCTCTCTCTCTCTCTCTCACACACACACACACACACACACACACACACTCACTCTCTCAATTAAATGTCACATGAGGACCTCAGCAACATGCTTCTGTCATTGTTTGCCTTTGTGACAGTGTCTCATGTTGAGTCTGTTGCTTGCTCTTTCTAGGCTAGGCTGGAGTCCAGCATAGCCTAGTGATCCTCCTCTCTTGTGATTATCTAGACCCCCACTGGCATTATAGGTGTGTGTAACTATGCCTGGATAGGTTTTATGTGAGTACTATAGATCTGCATTCCAGTTCTCACGCTTACATAGTGTTCTTACTCATCAGTTCATACCTCTAGATCCCTAAAGCCACTTTTTTTTTTTTTTTTTTTTTTTTTTGGTTTTTCGAGACAGGGTTTCTCTGAATATCTCTGGCTGTCCTGGACTCGCTTTGTAGACCAGGCTGGCCTCGAACTCACAAAGATCCGCTTGCCTCTATCTCCCAAGTGCTGGGATTAAAGGCGTGCGCCACCACCACCCGGCCCTAAAGCCACTTTTAAGGAGATAACAGCTACATTTTATTTCTGAAAGTGCACAGGTGTCACTTTTCTAGGTGACTTACACTAGCTACAATTCTCTCAAAACAGACAGTTGTCACAGATTAGTAACACAGTAGAAAACTGGTATTTTATCCATGTTCAACATCATTTTTGTTTCGGCTGCATCATATTTCTAGTTTCTTAAATAAAACTTTCTTAAATATTTTCTATTTCATTAATTTGTTGTTTGTTCTCATATAAATTCATTATAATATATTTACCATATTCTTAGCATTTACCATGAACTTGGGAATAGTATTCAAACATTAAGGATAAAGACTGGCTGATTACTAGAATGAACAGAAATTATTTATTTATATCTCTAAATCCCTCTTAAGGTTTTCACTTACCAAAACTTGAAATATAATTTGTGATAGTGAAGTGTCTACTTATAGCATGAAAGGGATATTGAAAATTGTATGGAAAGAAAAATTGTTTACATATAAAATAGCAAAATAATTAAGTATTCTTTGTCTCATTGCCTGGGGTGGTGAATATAAGTATTTATCAAAGCTGATTTATTCTTATATTTGGTTTTTTAGATAAATTGATTGATGGATGGATTAAATGATTGATTTTGTAGTATGAAGGCTTGAACCTAAAGCCTGTGTAAGCTAGGTAAATACTCTACTACTGAGACATATCCAAAGCAGCACATGGACAGTAAAAAAATGAAGCAGAAAGAGACAGTAAAAGGTGATGAAGAGGACAAAAAAAAAAAACAAAAACAAAAACAAAAACAAAAAACCTTGTTTCTCTTAATTCCTATTTATCCAATAGTTTTCTTCTCTTTGACAGATAACTTCTAAGCCATTCAAAGGATTTCTGAATGCTCACAAAGAACAGAAAACTGCATATCTCATGTTTTTCCCTGTACATGCATCCTATTTTAATGTATATGCCAAGTACCACAAAAGATTAAAAACAATAAACAGGGACTGTAGAGATGGCTCTGCAGTTAAGAGCACTTGCTGTTCCTTTAGAGAACCTTGATTCTCTTCTGAACACCTACTGGGTGGCCCATACCCATCCATAATGCCAGTTCTGATGCCCTATTTTTATCTTCACAGGCACCTGGCACACATGTGGTATGGATATATACATGGAAGCAGTGTACTTGTACATAAAATAAAAATTTAAAAATAAATTTAAAAAAGAGTAAATAATAATAATAATGTAGAAAAATTATACTACCATGTCATAATAAAAGTTACTCATAATGTATGTGATGATTATTCCTGGACTCTTCTATTTAGTATGTTTAGACTTGGAAGCCATAGATAACCTAAACAATGTGACCCAGGAACACTCTTGAAGTGGGTTATAGTAACAGTTGTACTTTATAATTCCTGTGCACGAGTTTCAGGGTCTGAGTTTATGCTGAGCAGAGTGGGTGCCAGGAGAGAGAGGTAATTGAATAGAGTGGAGAGCCATAGAAAGGCTGGAGTCTGAACTAATCCTAAACCATTTACAAAATTTAAATGGTTATTTCTAGAGGGAAAAAAAAGCCTAAATCTAGGTCACAATTTAAAACACAGTTTGTTCATAAATTTAGACAAGGAAATCGATCTCCTGAAAATGCTATTTTGAATTTCAAAGCTATTAGGAAAGGAAATGTGTGCTATGCAGTTCAAAGAGTAAACAATCAGATAAATGCTTGATTGGAGAGCATTTCTGATGTTAGGGTTTTTGTTTGCTAACTAGGAAACCTCATAATTTATCTACATTTGCCAGGCATTGAATGGCTACAAGAAAACAGGCAGACATAGAAACATAAAGTCAGGATTGTTGTAGGTCAGTGTACATGGTATTTTATGTGTGCAGCCATTTCTTGTTAGATGTAAGTTGATGAGGTGCTTTCGGGGAGTTTTGTTGTGCCTATGATTTTGGGGTCAAGTTTTCAAGGACCATTTTAATGATCCTGAGAGGATAGGTGGATGCTATGGCAGCAGTTTGAAAGTAGCAACACCCCAGCTTCTGAGACCGTGTGAAAAAAAGCCATGAGATACAAGATATGCCCAGGTAGCACTCAACCTTGTTGCTTAGTGTTCTGGTAAAGGACTATGGCAAGGCATGAAACTGGAACTGCCAAAGATGAGCTTCAGATGCTTGTGTCTGTAACTTAGATTTAATAACACAGAAGCTGTGATACCATCTATAGGATTTAAGAAACAGGAAAAACAAACAAAACAGAAAACAAGACTGTAATGATTATGAGAGATTGTTACTAACATAAAGGCAGTAAGCCTTTGAGAATCATGACCAATCTTAGTGATGTTGCTTTGAAAATAACTTGGTCTTGACAATCCACCTGTTTTCTGAGGGAAAGAATACTTGAAACTTAGTTATTAGAAGGAAACACACACACACACATACTCACATATGCACACATGCCCACACACACACACACACACACACACACACACACACACACACACATACACACACACTGATGTTATCACAACTTCTGTGTCAGATGTAGAGTCAAAACCCTGCCCAACCTAATTAGCTGAAAAGACAGAGAAAACTTCATGTACAATGCTTGCACTAGGCTAAGAAAAAGACACGAGCACTGCACACACACCAACATGTTGTAAGGAACCTTAAATGGACTCTTTCAGGCAACTCATTAAAAACAACTAGGTAGAAGAAAGGCTGTGATAAAGAAATAGCTGCTTCCTAGTTATTAACTCATTTAGTCAGCCTGTAATAGACCCAACTCTCCAAGGTTAGTATTTGTGCATGTCACTCTCCTTAGGAGACATCCTAACCACTTAAATTAGAAAAGTCTGTCTTTCATGAAGTATCTATTGGCGCCTCCTCTGGATGTGACCTAAGGTTTGTCTTTATGGATCCTACCAACTGTCTCCTAGTTTTAAAGAATGTAAGAAGGACAACACTGAGAATCTATATGTCTCTTGAAGTAAAGGCAGGCATTGATGGTACAAAGGAAGTTTCATGAACTATTTTCAGTACAACCTCACCCCACTTCAGAAGCAGCAGACTCATATAAATAGAGACCTTCAACTTGTACACCCTTCAAAAGAGCATGACTGACTGAGCCCTTGGTGACTTTGGGAAGCAGGCTCAGTCAAGCACTGAGTGCTCCCTGGCATAGTACTCTGGCCACTTTCTCTCTGTATTCTCACCCATCCACTGCTTGTCACTCTTCACACACAGAACCCCATCCAGCTCTTGCTTCCTGTAGTTTAAGCACTTGTTGATTATCTAAAAGACAGCTCAGTCTCATAAAGATGAAATTGACTATTTTGTTAAACCTTTTCTTTTCCTTGGGAGGTCCATCAAGAAAACCCCAGGACTTTTAAAACTCTAATGCCAAACCACAGGCCACAGATGCTGATAGTGTGGGTCCAGGGAAGAATGCTGGCCTCGTTCATTTTAAAACGTAGTCATGTGATGGTTACATCAGCTAGTTGTTGCTGGGAACATACATAAGAATGGTTGTAAAGATGGCAATAGATATTATAGGAGGAGAATAAAATGGAACACTTGCAACAGTTAAACATTTTGTACTAAGAATTTTTGTAGAACAGAACTTCCAGGATACAGTTTTAATGAAGATAAGTTGATATTTATTAGACTTATGTGATCTTTAGAAAGAAAATGTGGGGGGTGCTATAGTTTGGATACTCCATCTCCAGAAAGGCCTGTGTGATAAAGTGTGTTCTCTACTCATGGCACTACTAAGACCTTTAGGGTTAGGGTTCAGTGGAAGGAAGGCAGGTCATTGGAGATATGCCCTTTCAGAGAGTGTGGGTCCTTCACCTTTCTTTGAAATCAGTTCCTCTGCTGTATGTTCCATGATACCCTGCTTTGCCACAGACTGAGAAACAGTGAGTAAGGGTAAGAAACCATGGACTGAACCCTCTGAAGCTCAGATACAAATGAACACTACCGTCTTTAAGTCAGTTCATCTCAGGTATTTGTTACAAAGATGGAAAGCTACAAAGGAGGTAAAGAGAAAAGACACAACAGTTACTCTACGAGCCATGTTGAGTTTGTTTTCCAACCCCCCTTTATTATATGGAAAGACACCTTTGGGGAGGTAGTGTGGAGGATTCTGAGTATGAGGGAGCCATTAATGGATCTCTGTCCTTCACCAGGCCCCCATGGTCACTTATTAATGCTTAATACCAAAGATGCACTCTGACTTTCCTAAGTTCTTCTAGAGGGTTATCCACTTCTTCTCCAGCTTGAGTTGGTGCTTACCAACCTCACAGTAATATATAAGGGGGCTCATAAGGGTCTTCTTAGATCAAGGACCTAATTTTAACAGAAAAGTATCTGCTTAAATCTCAATCTCAATATCTCCTTGTGTTTTTAAACTCTACTTCATTCTCAATTACCACTTCCAACATAGAGCCCCACCAGCGTCCTGTGCTGGGCAACCCCTCTACTAGTACACTCCTCTTTTTGGTTAACAAAGGAAATGGAGTTTGGAAGAAAAGGGAGGGGTTCTGTGTATGCCCTGAATGTGATAATCAAAGACTTATTATCCATTAAGAAACCTTATCTTGATATTCCTTTGTGTATTTCTGTTATATGGGACCATCTGGGTTGCCTATAATATATTAGAGCACAAATTCCTAGGCCTTAGTCTACACTCACAGACCTGTAGCTATGAGGGTGGCCCTAACAGTTCTATGTCAGCATTTCCCTAGTGATTCCTTGTATTGTTTTAGCAGAAACTGAAACTAAAAATATTGTGGCATCCTGTCTTAAACTTCCCTTGCCTAGAGTGTTGTGTTTGTACCTCTTTTATCTGTAACCTGGATGGTATGAAGAGAACACACACAAGAATGTACACATATACACATGCACGTGCAAGCACACACACACTTGTGTACATGAGCACAGCTGCAAATAGGAAAAATTTTGTCTGTAGAAGGGATAAACAGCAGTGAAAAAAGAAATAACTCAATGGTTCAGAGCACTTACTACTCTTGCAGAGGACCCAGGTTCAATTCCAAGACACATAAGTTTGGTTGAAAATATCCATAACTCCAGTTCCAGGATGCTGACACACTCTCCTGGCCCTTGTGAGTACTAGACATGTACATGGTTCACATACATATATGCAGGCAAAACACTCATATATACTTCCATATATATGATATTTCCTGTAAACATATATGAAAAGATAAATGACAGCTCATTGGTGATACTTCTATTCAGTTTCTAAACTCTCTTTGTTTCTCACCCTCTGTATCTGGAATATAAATGTTTTAAATTGAGAAAGTTCAGCTGGTTCACTCCAAATAATGTATCCAATTTTAATCCAGAAGATCTATGAGATTTTAGCACTTAAAAGAAAACATCAGGAGTGAGGAACATTGGGAATATAGGGATGATTACTAAGTTGGGAAATACATGCACACTTAATGACTGCTCTTATGAAGCCATAATGAGGCTATTCCACATTGTTATTTCCAACACACTGTAGGATGAGAGGTTGCCAAGTCAGCAGAACTCAGAGCCTCTCCTACTGGTAAGAAGGTTACTGAGAGAGGTGATATAATGAAGAAACCTTTGGTGAAAATTATATGGGGAGCAAAAAGGTAGATCAAAAGCATGAGGACATTCCAAAATTGGCAGTCAGGTGAGTTGATCATCCCAGAAAGCATCTTTAAATGTCATGTAAGGCTGTCTGGAAATTCCTCAAGAGCGCTTGCAGAAGAATTTTTGCCTTTCAAGAAGGGCTATTGGGAAAAAAATCTTCACCAACCCCACATCTGACAAAGGGCTAATATCTAAAATTTACAAAGAACTCAAGAAATTAAATGCCAAGAACCCAAATAATTCAATAAAAAGTGGGGGAAAGAGCTAAACAGAGAATTCACAAAGGAGGAATTCCTAAAGGCCAAGAGACACTTGAAGAAATGCTCAGCATCCTTAATCATCAGAGAAATGCAACTCAAGACGACTCTAAGTTTCCATCTCATATCTGTCAGAATGGCTAAGATCAAAAGCTCAAATGACAGCACATGCTGGCAAGGGTGTGGAGAAAGGGGAACCCTCCTCCATTGTTGGTGGGAGTGTAGGCTTGTGCAACCACTATGGAGGTCAGTCTGGCGATATCTTAGAAAACTTGGAATAGCTCTGCCTTGGGACCCAGCCATACCACTTCTGGGTATACATCCAAATGACTCCTCACTGAATCACAAGGAAGTTGCCTCATCTATGTTCATAGCAGCCTTATTTGTAATAGCTAGAAACTGGAAACAACCCATATATCCCTCAACTGAAGAATGGATTAAAAAACTGTGGTACATCTACACAATGGAATATTACTCAGCTATCAGAAACAAGGAAATTATGCAATTTGCAGCCAAATGGATGGAACTAGAAAAGCTCATTCTGAGTTAGCTAACCTAGACTCAGAAGGATGCACATGGCATCTATTCACTCATAGTCAGAATTTAGCTCTATAGCACAGGAAATCTATACTACAACCAGTACACCAAAGGGAAAAGGAACATAGACTTTTTTCCTGTCAGTGAAACACTTTGCCCTAGTGGTGCTGCCTTGTAGGCCCCCAGTGTATGAGGAGGCTCTTGGCCCTCATATGACTGCTGAACTGGGGAAGGGAACTGCTATGTAGGGACACTCCACTCCAGAGGAGTGGGATGGAAGGGTTAGGGGATAGAGGGTAACAGGGAGGGACTGGGAAGGGTCGAAAGAGGACACTATGATGGAGATATAACCTGAAGCAATAAATAAATAAATTTTTTAAAAAGAAGGGCTATTTATTAAATCTTGCAATGAAAGTTCTGTTCCACAATAAGTTTAGAGATGTTTAAATTATTTTATTAGATGTTTTTGAGAATTGTATACCATGTATTTTATTCACATCCACCCCTCTCCAGATTCTGTCCAGATCCACTCCCTTTCCCAACCCACTGAACTTTATGCCCTCTTTCTTTTTAAAGGAAAATAAAACATCACATATAATTTGTGCTACCCACATGCTCTTGGATATGAAGCCTTCCAGTGAACTATGGTAGGCTTGCCAGGAGATAGACTCTTAAGGAAAACTGATTTTCCATATCCCTGCAGGTCAGAATTGGCAGTAAGTCCTCATGTAGGGGTAGGACTTTGTGCCACCTGGCCTCTCCATGCTGTGACTGGGTGGACTGTGCTTGAACAGATCTTGTGTGTGCTCTCACAGCTACTGTTATATACTGCATATGTGCAACTAGCCTGTTGTGTCTAGAAAACACTTTTTCTTTCTTTCTTTTTCTTTTTTTTTTTTTTTTGGTAGTCATCTTCCAACTCTGTTTCTTCTAATTTTTTCACAGCCTCTTCCACAATGGTCTCTGTATCTGGGCAGGAGGGAGTGTGACAGAAATGTCTTATCTAAGGCTGGACACATGACAGTGTCCACTGGTGAAGTAGTGGCGTGAGCATCAGAAGAGTAACCAAACACTTTGTAATTGATTTACTCCCAGCACCACTAGTTGAAATACATACTTGTCACAAATTATGAAACTAAGAACCTCTGCCTAAACAGATCATAGGCCCTAGCACAGAATTTATCTCCGTTTTTTGTGCAAATGGACATGGTACTGAACCAAGTCCTAATAAACTATCATTGTTCCAATACATTTATTCATGTCTCATCCCTCATCACAGGAGTTTCTATTTGCAGTTTAGAGTGTTTAACACATACAGATATCATTTTTCTCTCTGTTTCTAGTCTCTTCTTATTCCTTTAGTCTTTTGTTCACTTTTAGTGAATTCTTTTACTTTCTGTAAACTCAATTGCTTAATCTACAGAAAAAAAAAAAAAAACTCAAGAAACAAAAAAAGGCCCCCTTTGGACCCAAGTCCAGAAGACAGCAAAAAAAATTCCACATGGCCAGAGGCCCCAGACCAAAAAAAAAAAAACAGAGCAAAATGTCTCCAACAAAAGAAAGCAACACTATTCCGTCCAGCCCGAACCACCTCAACACAACTGAAACACATGAAAATGATGACAATTCTACATTATGGAAAATGACAGAGTCCCTTCAAGAAGAACTTAAAACTATGAAGGAATTCAAAGAAGCCACAATTTTACAAGTCAAAACAACGAATAACACCATTAAAGAGCTCCAAGCCAAGGTGACCCAGCTTGAACAGGAAAATGATAAAGCAATGAAAGATCTCCAGGCAAAAACAACCAAACTGGAGAAGGAAATGTACAAAACGAACAATACAATTCAAGACATGAAAATAGAAATGGAAACAATAAAGAAAACACAGTCAGAGTTAAAGAGGAAATGGAGAATCAAGAGAATAGAAACTATGGATGTGAGTATGAAAAATAGGATACAAGAGATGGAAGATAGGATCTCAGGCATGGAAGATTCGATGGAAGAAATCAGTACAACATTCAAAGAAAATGAGAAAGCTAAAAAATCTCTCACCCACAACATCCAAGAAATGAAGGACTCAATGAAAAGACGGACCCTAAGAATTATAGGAATAGAGGAAAGAGAAGGATCCCGACTCCATGGTCCAGGAAATATCTTCAACAAAATCATAGAAGAAAACTTCCCAAACCTAAAGAAAGAGATACCAGTAAAAATCTAAGAGGCTTACAGAACACCAAACAGATTACATCAGAAAAGAAACTCCTCTCACCACATAATAATAGAAACTCCAAATGTAGAAAACAAAGAAAGGATATTAAAAGCTGTAAGAGGAAGAGGCCAAGTCAAATACAATGGCAGACCCATCAGAATCACACCTGACTTCTCCTAGAAACTTTAAAAGCTAGAAGGGCCTGGATGGATGACCTACAAGCGCTGAGAGAACATAGGTGCCCAGCCAGACTACTATACACAGCAAAACTCTCTATCAATATAGAAGGAGAAAAAAAGATATTCCATGACAAAATCAAACTCAAATAATATCTCCTCACAAACCCAGCCCTACAAAAGATCCTAGAAGGAAAATTCCAACACAGAGAAGATAACTACACCCAAGAAAACAGAGGAAATAGAAACCTCCACAGCAACTAAACAAAAAAGAAACACAAGGCAGCCAGCTATACCAAAATAATAGGAAATAACAATCCCTGGTCACTAATATCCATCAACATCAATGGACTCAACTCGCCAATAAAAAGACACAGACTTACAGACGGAACCGTAAACAAGACCCATCTTTTTGCTGTATACAAGAAACACACCTCACTATTGAAGATAAACACGATCTCAGAGTAAAGGGCTGGGAAAAAGTTTTCTAAGCAAATGGACCCAGGAAACAAGCTGGAGTAGCTACCCTAATATCAAACAAAATAGACTTCCAATTGAAGTTAATAAAAAAAGACAGAGAAGGGCATTGCATACTCATTAAAGGAAATATCCACCAAGAGGTCATCTCAATATTGAACATCTATGCCCCAAATACAAAGGCACCTACATTTATAAAAGAAACGCTTCTAAAACTTAAATTGCACATTGATCCAAAAACTTTAATAGAGGGAGTCTTCAACACCCCACTCACAACTATGGACAGATCATCAACACAGAAGCCAAACAGAAATAATGAGTCTAACAGAGATCATGAACCAAATGGACCTAACAGATCTCTACAGAACGTTTCACCCAAACACAAAAGAATACACCTTCTTCTCAGCACCTCATGGAACCTTCTCCAAAATCGACCATATAGTTGGATAAAAAGATAGCCTCAACAGATAAAAGAAAATTGAAATAACCCCTTGTATCTTATCAGACCACCATGGAATAAAGCTGGACTTCAACAGCAAAAGAATCAACAGAAAGTCTACATTCACATGGAAATTGAACAACTCTTTACTAGAGGACCACTGGGTCAAGGAAGAAATAAAGAAGGAAATCAAAGACTTCTTAAAATCCAACGAAAATGAAGACACAACATACCCAAACCTATGGGACACAATGAAACCTGTGCTACAAGGAAAGTTCATAGCACTAAGTGCCTTCAAAAAGAAAATTGTGACAGCTCATATTAGCGAATTAACAGCTAAACTGGGTGAATTGGAAAAAAAAGAAATAAACACTCCTAAGAGGAGCAGAAGGCAGGAGATCATCAAACTTAGTGCTGAGATCAACAACTTAGAAACAAAAAGAACGATACAAAGAATCAATGAAACCAAGAGTTGGTTCTTTGAGAAAATCAACAAAATACACAGACCCTTAGCCAAATTAACTAAGAGACAGAGGGAGAAAACACAAATCAACAAACTCAGAAAAGAAAAGGGAGAAATAACAACAGACATTGAGGAAATCCAGAGAATATTTGGATCCTACTTTAAAAATCTATACTCCATCAAATTTGAAAACTTAAGTGAAATGAACAATTTTCTTGATAGATTCCACCTACAGAAGCTAAATCAAGATCAGTTTAACAGATTAAACAGCCCTATAACCCCTAAGGAAATAGAAACAGTCATTAAAAATCTCCCAAACAAAAAAGCCCAGGGCCAGATGGCTTTAGCACAGAATTCTACCGGACCTTCAAAGAGGAGCTAACACCAATACTTTTAAAACTCTTTCACAAAATAGAATCTGAAAGAACATTGCCAAACTCATTCTACAAGGCCACAATCACCCTGATTCCAAAACCACACAAAGACACAACAAAGAAAGAGAACTTCAGACCAATCTCCCTCATGAACATAGATGAAAAAATACTTAATAAAATACTAGCACACTGAATTCAAGAACACATCATAAGTATCATACACCATGATCAAGTAGTCTTCATCCCAGGAATACAGGGATGGTTCAACATATGAAAGTCTATCAACATCATTCACCATATAAACAAGATGAAAGAAAAAAAAACACATGATAATCTTGCTAGATGCAGAAAAAACATTTGACCAAATCCAACACCCCTTCATGCTAAAAGTTCTGGAGAGAACAGGCATACAAAGGCCATACCTAGAAATAATAAAGGCAATATACAGCAGGCCAGTGGCCAACATCGAATTAAATGGAGAGAAATGTGAAACATTTCCTCTAAAATCAGGGACCAGACAAGGATGTCCACTTTCACCATATCTCTTCAATATAGTACTTGAAGTTCTTGCTAGAGTAATAAGACAAGTAAAGGAGATCAAGGGGATAAACATCAGGAACGAAGAAGTCAAATTATCCCTATTTGCAGATGATATGATAGTATACATAAGCGACCCCAAAAATTCCACCAGAGAATTCTTACAGCTGATGAACACCTTCAGCAAAGTGGCTGGATACAAAATTAATTCAAAAAAATAAGAAGCCCTTCTTTATACAACAAACAAATAGGCTGAGAAAGAAATAAGGGAAACAACCCTCTTCACAAGAGCCACAAACAACATAAAATACCTGGAGGTAACTCTAACCAAGCAATAAAGGACCTGTACAACAAGAACTTCAAGCCCTTGAAGAAAGAAATGGAAGAGGCCTTTAGAAGATGGAAAGATCTCCCATGTTCATGGATAGGTAGGATCAACATAATAAAATTGGCCATCCTACCAAAAGCAATATATAGATTCAATGCAATTCCTATCAAATTACCAACACAATTTTTTATAGACTTGGAAAGAGCTATTCTCAATTTCATATGGAACAACAAAAAGCCCAGAATAGCTAAATCAATCCTGTACAATAAAAAAACATCTGGAGGTATTACCATCCCAGATTTCAAGCTGTACTACAGAGCAATAGTTGTAAAAACAGCATGGTATTGGTATAGAAACAGACCAGTAGATCAATGGAATCGAATTAAAGATCCAGAAATAGACCCACACACTTATGGCCACCTAATTTTTGACAAAGAAGCCAAAAGGGCACAATGGAAGAAGGACAGCATCTTCAACAAATGGTGCTGGTCCAACTGGATGTCCATTTGTAAAAGAATGAAGTTAGACCCATACTTATCACCTTGTACAAAACTTAAGTCCAAGTGGATCAAAGACCTTAACATAAGGCCGGTCACAGTAAATCTACTAGAAGAAAAAGTGGGAGAAACCCTCGAACTAATTGGCACAGGCGACAACTTCCTGAACAGAACACCAACAGCTCAGGACTTGAGATCAACAATCAATAAATGGGACCTGATGAAACTGAAAAGCTTCTGTAAGGCAAAGGACACTGTCATTTGAACAAAACAGCAGCCTACAGACTGGGAGAAAATCTTCACCATCCCCACATCTGACAGAGGGCTAATATCCAAAATCTACAAAGAACTCAAGAAATTAAATGCCAAGAAACCAAATAATCCAATCAAAAAATGGGGGACAGAGCTAAATAGAGAATTCACAAAGGAGGAATCCCTAATGGCTGAGAGACACTTGAAGAAATGCTCAACATCCTTAATCATCAGAGAAATGCAACTCAAGACGACTCTGAGATTCCATCTCACACCTGTCAGAATGGCTAAAATCAAAAACTCAAATGACAGCACATGCTGGGGAGGGTGTGGAGAAAGGGGTACCCTACTCCATTGCTGGTGGAAATGCAGGCTTGTGCAACCACTATGGAGGTCAGTCTGGAGATATCTTAAAAAACTTGGAATAGCTGTGCCTCAGGACCCAGCCATACCACTTCTGGGTGTACACCCAAATGTCTCTTCACGGAATCATAAGGAAGTTTCCTCATCTATGCTTTTTTTTTAATAATTTATTTTTTATTTCTTCAAGTTACATCTCAATCACAATGTTTATAGCAGCCTTATTTGTAATAGCTAGAAACTGGAAAAAACCCAGATGTCCCTCCACCAAAGAATGGGTCAAAAAAACTGTGGTACATCTATACAATGGAATATTATTCAGCTATCAGGAACAATGAAATTATGCAGTTTGCAGCCAAATGGATGGAACTAGAAAAGCTCATCCTGAGTGAACTAACCCAGACTCAGAAGGACACATATGGCATCTATTCACTTACAGTAGGAATTTAGCTATATAGTAGAAGGTATCGATTCTACAACTAACACACCAAAGTAAACTTGTACATAGACTTTTTATTTTTCATTTATTTTTTATATATTTTTTATATATTTTTTCTATTTTTTAGTCTTTTTTATCTAATTGTCTGCTTATTGATTTGTTTGTTTAGAAGTTTTCTCTCCTGGGCAGTGAGACACTTTTCACTGATGGTACTGCTTCGTAGACCCCCAATGAATGAGGAGGCTCTTGGCCCTCATAGGACCGTCCTCTCAACTGAGATGAGGGACAGTTATATAAGGACACCCCACCCCAGAGAAATGGGATGGAAAGGTTAGGAGGTAAAGAAAAAAAATGAAATGTGATGTTTCGGCCTTTTACTACTAACTGTCATGAACTGTTTAGAATAATTAAGAAATGCAAACTAATGGTTATGCAAGCCTGTCATTCTGTTAGGTACTATGACAGCCTATTATAGTTACTTGCTAAGCTAATCAGAAATAAACCTCCTAAGAGACAAGCAACATCTGCTTACCCTAATATAAGAGATAGATAGGGCCTCTTCAAAAACCTCAAGAGATCTGCAGAATATGGCACTCAAAGATGTTTTCGTAACTTTAGATTTTTTTATATCAAGACATATCAACTCCTGACAGCACCCCCTATTCTACCCCAAGTAGAAGATGAGCATCGAAGATCTCCAGTGGGAGATGACTGAATTAGTTGCAAGCCTATCTCTTGGTAGGAAAAGCCCCTGGCTTCAACTGTAGACAGAATGCTGTCCAAAAAGGACAAAACCTGGAAGCAGGTAAGTCGACAGCCTACCTCTGCCAAGACAGGGTAGGTAAGTCCTTCATAACCCGTGCTCTACAATCAATGTCTGTCAGAGAAGCGGGTCCAAATGACTGAAGATGGATGCTGTAATGTATGGAGAGAAAATGGGACCTGCCCAGGCAGCCACTGGTATGTCATTTCTTAGTTTTGGAAGCTGCAGGCCCTGTACTTCCTATAAAATCAGATACATTTATCCCTCTCAGGTCTCTGAGGTGGTTGAAGAACAGATAGCTAGAGTCTCATAATTAAATTTTGAGTTGTTTAGGAGTCAAGAGAGTGTTATAGATCTAAGAAGATGCTTTTAAAATTGTGTTGCATGTTAGTATGAATGTTGAGTCAGATATAGAAGTTTAAACTCATGGAAATGGTTAGATAGTAGAATGTTAAATCAGGTACCAAATACATATGGACTGGACATTGGGAATGTATGCTAAGCCATATAACCCTCATAACTGTGGCCTAATTACCTCTGTTGTACTGTATTGTATTTATTATTATAAGAGAAAGAGCAATTTGTTGGACTGAAAGGGGAAACTGTAGGGGGAAATAAGGTATACCTTAAACTTAAAAGAAAAAAAAATGGAAGAGGAGGGGATGTTGAGGGTGGGAGGGTGGGACTGGAGGGGGAATAGGGAGGGGACTGCGATTGAGATGTAACTTGAAGAAATAAAAAATAAAGGAAAAAATAGAAAAAAAAAGAAACAAAAAAACTGGGAAGACTAGTTTCTTACCCCTGTTGTTTTCCTGAGACTTGAAATAAGACACTTTCTGAAGCAGTGTGGAGATAATATATCTATATCTATATCTATATCTATATCTATATCTATATATATATATACCTTGGAAATAAAATGCTAGGGAATCCCTGAACATGCCAATACTGATAATTTGTGGATCGGTTTTAATTAATAGCAAGTAGCAGGTATAAGCTATAGTGAATATGTACCCTTGAAAGACCCGGGGGAGGGAAGTACCTCACCCGACACTCAGGATATC
>CAJQZJ010033776.1:1807614-1830176 GCA_907164525.1 Lophiomys imhausi | reverse complement strand
AACCTGTTTATGGTCAGCTAAGTTCCGGGAATCACCTGGCGGCTGGCCTGGCTCTACTGTGGACTTAGGGGGTCTTTTAATAATTTTCATTCCCTTCACTCTCATACCAGAAGGCTACTCTTATCTGAATCTTACTCTACCAACTGGTCTGTGTGTTTCTCTATAATGCCACTCATAAAACTACAGTTTTGATAAATGTATCGGAGCAAAGTAAGCATTGGTCAAACATTCCCCACAGTACTGCAGGAACAGAATAGGAAAATGTGTAACTAAGTACCCATGTAAAAATTAAATCTTCTAAAAATTCTACTCAAAGTATTTTTTAATATTGTGGCCATATTGAAAAATAGATATTTCATATACTTTTTAAAAGAACTTTATATAACTTTCTTTTTTTTTACTAATGTCTTCTATAAAAGGGATGAGATAATAAACATTTTAAATTTTTGCTTAAGTGTGCTATGTTCAATATTACAAGCATATGACTTTTCTGTTTTTGATAACATGAAAAATAATGTTTGATTCACTTGAATAACTTTAATCTTTACAAGGATGCTTATGTTCCTGGATGTATTTAAGTTCCTTCAAAACATGCTGTGTGGTATCTCCGAATCTGAGGTATTGACTTCAGGCAGCAGTTAAGTCAATTTTTAAAATGTGTATTGGAAGCACTGAATTGAAACGTTATAATCTGCTCCAGAACTATCTTCTATTTCACGTTTCAGCACAGACTTAATTGTTCTTTGACAAATTTTGAACTCCAAAAATGGTTGCAATTTATATCCCAATGAAATATAATTATCTGGCACAAAAAAGAGAAGAAATATAGGAATGCCTTTATTTTTAAATTATAATTGCAGTATGTATCGACAGCCTGCGTGAACAATTTAGACACAGAATTATGATGGGGGAAAAAGACCTGCAACAAAGAGAGAAATGTACAGAGATAAAAACCTTCAGTTTGGTTAAAGGGACTCTGCTAATTTATGTATTTGTTTAAGAAGACATGTGTCTAGAGTATAGACTTCTCTATTGAGTTTGGTTGTCTTCTTCAGTTCTTCTCTTTACGTTATTGATATATGCTATGGTTTAAGTACTGAATATTGGTTTAAGTACTGAATATTTTCAAATGAAAGTTTGTTATGTCTAATCTTATGCTTTATAATTTTATAATCTTACAATAAATTCACTATACCACATTAAAAACCAGAGACAAAGTTGCAACATGTTTTCTTAAGACTCCTTGTGATCCTGCCCCATATAGACACATATAAATGTCCACGTTGTCTGGAAGAGATGCATTATGCTTTGAAAAATAGCATTTCAACAGTACTGTGAACAGAAGATTGTGTTTTCTTTGTACAAATCATTTTGGTCTAAGAAAAGATAATGTTCACTAGGGAGTAGGTAACCATTACACTCAATTCCCCTAATATGCTCTGACTTTGGAGCAAAAGAAAGACATTGTATCTAGAGGCAGACAGTGAGCCCCTCCAGTTTTAGGTTAGGAAAGAAAGAAGAGCCTTGTCGCATTTGGGTTGTGAAATTCAGAGAGGTTATTTGAAGAACTATTGATAACTACACTTAACAAAGAGTCCTGCATTTGGCACGGATATAAAACAGCACAGTTCTCCCTGTCCTATTAGCATAGGTCACTGAGCATAGAAATGGTATGATAAGTGGTTCAGGGATGATTGATGTGCTTGCTGTAAACAGGATATTTAAAGACACTGGAGTCAAGAAAACAGTCTGGACATCAGTATGATGACCTAGACTAAATGGCAGGAATCAGAACCAAGATGAAGAAAGGTAGAAAATAGATTGCAAAGGAGAAAATGGGCAGACTGAGTAGTCACATGAAATTTCAGCAGGAAGAGGCATCACAGCAAGCCCTGCATTCAAACCCTGACAGGATATGTGCCTGCCTGAGGGGACCTTAGAGAAAGGACAAGAGAAAGGCATGTGGACACAGGGCAGGTACATCATCCACTGAGCATGGGCAAGGTCATGCAAGAGTCGCAGTTTTCTCATATGCAATTTATCATGGGAAGAGTTTCAGGCAGACTTAAGACAGTAGATGTTTGAGAAGAACCCAAGGACTGCTTCCCAACGTGCTCAATGTGGAGGTCAGGAGAAACAGGCCTGAGTAGTGTTTCTATTTGCATCTCCAGGATGCCTGCCATATAAGCTGGTCATGATGCAATGTGGAAACCACAGTTCTGGGTAATAAAATTAAAGCACTTACATACATTTACATGGTGAAATACTAAAGGAAAAGTGTTACATTCTTGATTGCCTTTAACAGTTTATAATGAGCGCTAAACATTGAACACAACTGAGGGAAAGAAAAAGCCTGAAAACATTCTAGTGACTCCGAACTGGAAATGAAATAACTTCCATCTCTGAGTTACAACCCCAAACATCAAGCTTAATTCTGATGTTAGACTTTTAATAGTCAATGACTTATTAAATGGCTTATTAAAAATTGTAATTAGGGGGCTGGGGATACGGTTCATGTGGGTGAATTGGTTGCTGCATAAACATAAGGACTTGGGTTCAGATCGTCACCAGCAGTGTGAGAACTGGGTTGGAAGTAGCACTTGGGAGGTGAGCAAAGAGATTGGTGGATCCCAGGGGCTTGCTGGTCAGTTAATCCATAGGTATTCTGTCATGCAATATGGTTAACTGTTAAATGATGTTTCCATTTCATTTCTGATATTTTTGATTTGGGTTTTTTCCCTCTGCCTTTTAGCTAATTTGGCTAAGGGTCTGTCTATTTTGTTGATTTTCTCAAAGAACCAACTCTTACTTTCATTGATTCTTTGTATCATTCTTTTTGTTTCTAAGTTGTTGATTTCAACTCCAAGTTTGATGATTTCCTGCCTTCTGCTCCTCTTGGGAGTGTTTGCTTCTTTTTTTTTTTTTCCAGTTCATCCAATTTAGCTGTTAATGCGCTAATATGAGCTGTTACAATTTTCTTTTTGAAGGCACTTAGTGCTATGAACTTTCCTCATAGCACAGCTTTCATTGTGTCCCATAGGTTTGTGTATGTTGTGCCTTCATTGTCGTTGGATTTCAAGAAGTCTGTGATTTCCTTCTTTATTTCTTCCTTGACCCAGTAGTCATCCAGTAAAGAATTGTTCAATTTCTTTGTGTGTGTAGGCTTTCAGTTGTTTCTTTTGCTGTTGAAGTCCAGCTTTATTCCATGGTGGTCTGATAAGATACAAGGGGTTATTTCAATTTTCTTATATCTGTTGAGGCTATCTTTTTGTCCAACTATATGGTCGATTTTGGAGAAGGTTCCATGAGGTGCTGAGAAGAAGGTGTATTCTTTTGTGTTTGGGTGAAACGTTCTGTAGATATCTGTTAGGTCCATTTGGTTCATGATCTCTGTTAGACTCATTATTTCTGTTTGGCTTCTGTCTTGATGATCTGTCCATAGTTGTGAGTGGGGTGTTGAAGTCTCCCACTATTAAAGTGTTTGGATCAATGTGCGATTTAAGTTTTAGAAGCGTTTCTTTTACAAATGTAGGTGCCTTTGTATTTGGGGCATAGATGTTCAATATTGAGATGTCCTCTTGATGAATATTTCCTTTAAGTATGTAATGCCCTTCTCTGTCTTTTTCCAGGGGAGGCCTGATCAAATGTCTACTCACTCCAGGAAAGGCACCATTTATAAACTGAAAGAATGATATAGGGAAGTGTAACTTAATGAACCACTGTCGGTCATTTTTTTTTATTTTTTTTCCTTTATTTTTTATTTCTTCAAGTTACATCTCAATTGCAGTCCCCTCCCTATTCCCCTCTCCAGTCCCAACCTCCCACCCTCAAACTCCCATCCTCTTCCTTTTTTTTTTTTTTAAGTTTAAGGTATATCTTATTTCCCCCTACAGTTTCCCCTTTCAGTCCAACAAATGGCTCTTTCTCTTATAATAATAAATACAATACAGTACAACAGAGGTAATTAGACCACAGTTATGAGGGTTATATGGCTTAGCATACATTCCCAATGTCCAGTCCATATGTATTTGGTACCTGACTTTAACATTCTACTATCTAACCATCTCCATGAGTTTAAAGTTCTATATCTGACTCAACATTCATACTAACTTGCTACACAATTTTAAAAGCATCTTCTTAGATCTATAACACTCTCTTGACTCCTAAACAACTCAAAATTTAATTATGAGACTCTAGCTATCTGTTCTTCAACCACCTCAGAGACGTGAGGGGGATAAATATATCTGATTTTATAGGAAGTACAGGGCCTGCAGCTTCCAAAACTAAGAAATGACATACCAGTGGCTGCCTGGACAGTTCCCATTTTCTCTCCATACATTACAGCATCCATCTTCAGTTGTTTGGCCCCGCTTCTCTGACAGACATTGATTGTAGAGCAGGGGTTATGAAGGACTTACCTACCCTGTCATGGCAGAGCTAGGCTGTTGACTTATCTGCTTCCAGGTTTTATCCTTTTTGGACAGCTTTCTGTCTACAGTTGGAGCAAGGGGCTTTTCCTACCAAGAGATAGGCTTGCGACTAATTCAATCATCTCCCACTGGAGATTCTTCAATGCTCATCTTCTACTTGGGGTAGAATAGGGGGTGCTGTCAGGAGTTGATATGTCTTGATATAAAAAAATCTAAAGTTACGAAAACATCTTTGAATGCCATATTCTGCAGATCTCTTGAGGTTTTTGAAGAGGTCCTATCTATCTCTTATATTAGGGTAAGCAGATATTGCTTGTCTCTTAGCAGGTTTATTTCTGATTAGCTTAGCAAGTAACTATAATAGGCTGTCATAGTACCTAACAGAATGACAGGCTTGCATAACCATTAGTTTGCATTTCTTAATTATCCTAAACAGTTTATGACAATTAGTAGTAAAAGGCCGAAACATCACATTTCATTTGTTTTTCTTTACCTCCTAACCTTTCCATCCCATTTCTCTGGGGTGGGGTGTCCTTATATAACAGTCCCTCATCTCAGTTGAGAGGTTGTATGAGGGCCAAGAGCCTCCTCATTCATTGGGGGTCTACGAAGCAGTACCATCAGTGAAAAGTGTCTCATTGCCCAGGTAAGAAAACTTCTAAACAAACAAACCGATAAGCAGACAATTAGATAAAAAGACTAAAAAATAAAAAAATATATATAATATATATATATATATATATAAAATAAATGAAAATAAGAAGTCTATGTCCAAGTTCCCTTTGGTGTGTTAGTTGTAGTATCGATACCTTCTACTATATAGCTAAATCCTACTATAAATGAATAGATGCCATATGCGGCTTCTGAGTCTGGGTTAGTTCATTCAGGATGAGCTTCTCTAGTTCCATCCATTTGGCTGCAAATTGCATAATTTCATTTTTTCTGATAGCTGAATAGTATTCCACTGTGTAGATGTACCACAGTTTTTTAACCCATTCTTCGGTTGAGGGATATCTGGGTTGTTTCCAGTTTCTAGCTATTACAAATAAGGCTGCTATAAACATAGATGAGGAAACTTCCTTATGATTCCGTGAAGAGGCATTTGGGTGTATATCCAGAAGTGGTATGACTGGGTCCTGAGGCAAAGCTATTCCAAGTTTTCTGTCGGTCATTATTATGATTTGTTCCCGGACTGTGGGTGAAGGGTTAGGTAAAGAAACATGGTTTGCTCAAAATAGCTGTGCCATTAAATACCCATCTCAGCATGGGTGATGACTCATGAAAGCTGCCTTGCTAAAGCCCTCTGTTTGGCTTGCAGGTAGCTCCACCAGTGGAAAGGCCTCTGTTTTCCAAGAAGTTTTGCTGATGATGTCACCTTGGGAAGGGGTCTTGTGAATGTGATAAATTCCCAGAACTTTCTGAGATTAGAGAAGTTTTCTTACCTCCTAAGCCATGTAAATTGCATTTACTTCCTGAATTTTAACAGTCTACCTCCTCTTTCTCTCTCTAGTACTTTAAGTTCAAAGAAAAAAGTAACAAGGCATCAGCAGCAGCTAGTCTTAAAAATGGTGGGCCTCCTAAGAGCAGCCTGCTTAAATCTTCCACTTTGGAGATCTTACTTAGAATTGTGCAGTGCTGCACAATGATTTCCCAGAATGCTGGTGAATAATTAGAAAAGTGTCTGTCCAAATGAAAATGATTGCATGTGTTGGCAAAGGAGAAGACAATTGGAGAGTATAACAAATCCCAAGGTGAATATAAATGAAAATTATAACAGTTATCTCAGCAATGCAGATTAGTAACATTCCTCATTGTATTTTATCCAAAGACATTTTATTTGCTTGTTATACATCAGACACTATGTTTTGAGTCAAGCCAACCTTACAACAAAAGGATAATTAATATTATCAATAAAAATATGGGCTGTTCTCTGGACTTTTATATAAAAGCAATATATAGGGCTTTCTTCCAGTTCAGGAGAAGTGAAGGTAAAGATGGAGCATGGTGAAGGACATTTTTATTAAAAGAGGAAGATTTAGTCATGATGGAGCACCAAATTTCAAACATGAAGGAGAAAGGAATAAAAGGTGTGTTTTGTGTCCCCTGTCAACTCAAATGTCAAAGTTCTAGCCCAGAACCTCAGAAGATGAACAAAAGTAAGGTTGTTAATGTAGGACCTGACCCTACATGACCAGTGTCCCTACACACAGAGAAGATTGTGAATCAGAAGTATTCAAAGACTGACAAAAGGTGACTCCCAGTGGAAACCACATTGGCTACAATTTGGTCTCCTAGCCTCAGAATGATGAGAATAAACAGTGTTGCTTAAGCCATCTGTGGTGTGTTGTGATATTAAGGCAGGCACCACATTCTGTTGCAGAAAGAACTTCTGTAGACTCTATCTACCTGGTAACAACCTGTTCAGCAACTAGAGCATAAGCTGAACATCAGAATAACTGTAGAATCTTCTAGGGGGAACAATATTAAATTAAAATGTGGCCTTATTTAATCACTGGGATACATAAATATTTTTCTTTCTTAAAGTCTACAGAAACCACAGGAGCCTCTCAGTATTTCAGTATTCTACTGTAATTTATCTACTGTGTCTCTTTGGGCCAGATCAAAGATTTGCCCCAAATGCTTTGAGCTATACATAATATTAAGTAATGTTTGAGTGAGGTTATCATATTTTTCCCAGTATCTTTTTATCTCTCTCTCTGCAGGTGCCTACCCTGAAGGGGTGAATTAGGCTCAGGGACCACATGTTGTTACTTCAGAAATCCTACATAGAGATCGATTCTGCTTGTAACTCATGCATATGGACACTTTGATATTTAAATATGATCTCTGTCTCATTTTCCCATCCCCCTAAAGAAATAATATCAGTTTGGCTCTTCTGGGAATCGATTTGAATCAAATGATGCACAATTTTTGAAATAAGACACAGAGAGAGCATGTTTGGGAATACATGGCGACTCAAACCTCTGCTGTGATGCTCATGACTCAGAAAACAGTTTGCTGTCTCCTACCTGCCCGTGACAGTCTTCAGACACCACACCAGGCTCTTTTGTGTAGAGAAACAATTAATTTGTTTCATTTGGTTGCCATTTACCAGAGTGACAGGTAAGAATGTAAAAGGATTGTGTTATTATACAATGAGACAAATAGGATCAAAGGTGGGAGAAACCAGGAAAATGTACTTACTTGTACAGCATCGGAACCCGCTCCTGATTTCATGTTGGAGGATGAGGTGTGCAGAAAAGATCTACAACTCAAAACTGCTTCTCCAGAGAAGCATAGTACTTTCATTTCAATACTTACTAACTATGGAAAATATTTTCTAACAGCTTCTGTGGTGTGTGTGTGTGTGTGTGTGTGTGTGTGTGTGTGTGTGTGTGTGTCTGTGTGTCCCTGTGCATGTGTGCACACACTCACATCTGCCTGTATGTGTGTTTGTGGCTGTGTGTATGGGTGATTGAATATATGTGAACATAAGCTTATGTGTATGTTCACCTGTGTGCATGTGTGTGTTTGGAGGCCCAAAGTTGATGTCAGCTGTCTTTTTCAATACCTCTACTTTGTTTAATTATTTCTGAAGTATAGTCTCTTGGTGGGCCTGGAGTTTGCTGATCTTAGCTCTTCTAATTAGCCAACTTGCTCTGGGTATCCAGTCTCTTTCCCAATTATTGAGATTACAAGCAGCAGTCAAGCCTACTATGCCTTTACATGGAATCTGGGGACCTGAAATTTGGTCCTCACTTTTGCATGGCAAGTACTTTATCCACTGAATAATGCCTTATCTCTCTAATGTGTTTTGATAAGCAAACAATGATATAAGACAAATATGCATATGAGTAACACTAAACAAACTCAGCATTTTGTATTTATATAAACATATATATTCAATAATAATTAAATAAAAATAAGTTAGAAAGGAGTAGGGAGCCAGAGGCCTTAGAAGGAGGAGGATGAATAATATAAATTATGTAAACATAGTACTCATGTATAAAATTTAAAAAGAAACATTAAATTGAATAAGCAAATAAATAAAAATATACCTTAAAATCTAGAAAAATGAAGAAATACACATTCTCTCAACAGAATCAAATTCTGAGTTGGGATAGGGAAATTGGTGATATGTTAAAATTGTATAAATTCAGTAGACATATAAAAGACAATTCTTGGTCTGTAGGAAGGGCCCATACTACTATGCATGTGAGTCTGAGATCACCTGTTTACACAGGTTAGTCCCTGGACAAGAACTCCAAGGTAAGGGAGAAAAGGGAGCTGAATTCCAACCCTTGACAGTAAGACTGTGAGCCCCTAAGACAGATCACCACATGCATGCATTGTGTGTGTGTGTGTGTGCGTGTATGAACTTGCATGTTCACGCATGAGTACATATGTATATGTGTGCCCATGCATATGAAGGCCAGAGAAGAACATAGACACCAAGCCAAATTACCCTCCACCTGGAGATTTCACTGTTTCTTATTGGCTAGACTACTGAGCAGCAACCTCTGGGATCCTGCTGTCTCTCCTTCCCCAGCACTGGGCTTAAAGCACACATCACCATGCTTGCATTGTTTACTTTTTTTTTCTTTAACGTAAATTCTGGGGCACAAACTCAATGCCTACAAGACCCAAATTGCTTGAACTGAGCTGCCACCCTAGCTCCTCACTGCCCTTTTTAACTTTCTAGTTTGCAAAAGTTGGACAAGTAGCCCTACTTCATTCCTGTTCCCACAAGGTAGCCCTTGGAGCCCTAGATCTAGAGGTCAACATCAGATTGATCCACAGGGGCTTACCTCTATGATCAGCAGCTAAGAGGGTCTGTTTGCTCTGAAATGATTGCTTCAAAAGCCAAGTTCTGTTTCACGGTTCAAGAGAAGCTAAGCATTCTGTTCACTGGGAAATTTGTGTTTCCATATAAGTGATTTTAAAACCCTATCTATTATTACAGTGGATAAAATGCAATGTTTAAGCCTATTGTTGAGTTTAATGATTATTTTTATGACATAACTGGGTGTATGGGAATAGTTACAAACACTTGTTTTTTAATCTCTTTTATTAAGTCATTCATCATAAGCAAACTTCAGTATCTGAACTTGGTACTTTATTTAAGCTCCTAACTATGCTGGTTTGCATGTTGTGTATTCCCATTTTACATCTCTAAGGGCTACAGAATAGTTACTGCACTCTCTCTAGCAGTGCTATTTAGCACTACAAGCTTGCACTATGTTTAAATGGTCAAAAGGGAAAATAATTTGAAATTAAATCTACTTAGCAATGAATTCGTGTAGAAAAGCTGGTCTGGGTGGCACATGCCTATAATCCTAGCACTGGTGCTGTAGCGATGGAAAGATCCCTAAGAACATGCTTCTTTTAGTGTACCTTACACAGATCTTTGTCTTTGCAAAATTTGTCTGGCCTTCTTAGTAAAATCTCTCTTGTGCCACCAGATGTATGACTTTTTGATCATACATTAGAGGAATTGATGAGGAAGAGAAGAGATTTATTTAGCATTCATATCTAGGACTTGTCATAGTACCTGGAAAATTTTTCTTATTGAATGAATGGAATTCAGGTACTAAGTGAATGAACAGATGAGCAAATGCCACAAAACTCAGTTTTATAGTATATGTATTTAATATGTTTTAAATACTAAAAACTCCACAGTCTGTGGCTTTTAATCTATCTCCAATTTCCATCTTTCTATATTATTCCCTTCCAGAGAAAGAGGCTGATCTTCTGATGGAGAGGGCCACTTACCCAAAGGAAGTTTTATTAGCCATGTAGTATTTCTATCCCTGGACTTAAACTCACTCTCTTCCTTTTCCAGTCTGCAGCTTTCTATCCCTTGTTTTGTGCTGGGCACATTTTGTTAAACACACACACACACACACACACAAATACACACACACACACACACACACACTGATTCCAATCCAAGCATAAGGAAAGGGATTGAATTAAATTTTCCTAATACAGAAAGATTTTGTGATGAAACTTACATGTTCTCAATGAGTATATATGTATATATCCTAGCTTTTTTGAACATGACCCTTTCAACAAATCAGAGATGAAGGAATCACTTTTCAAAAATACAGAAGAAGAAATAAAATCTTAAATACAAAAGCAGGATGTGTTTTTGCTATCAAAAAAGCCTGACATTAAGTGTGTTGAGACTTGGAAATTTTATTCCAATCTTTCCTAAGGTCTCATCCAGAGTATCTAAAATTTTGATTTTGTGAGATGACATGACATCTAAAGATGACATGGACCAAATTAATAGCTACTATGGAAACAATGTGGTCTACGTGCCTTGTGGTCCATATATACCTGTCAGATTTACAGAAATATTTATGTTAAAAAATAACCTGGATTCCCTCCTAGAAGGAAGCCTCAAGAACTCTGAGCCTCCAAAAGGCTGAATCATGGTAAATTCTCTCTGAGTGGTCCTCAAAATTTGAAGATGAAAATATCTGTGTGTATATATAGATGTAATAGTGCATCAAGAGGCACTTTCATCCCATTTCACTTTATATATATATAAGTAGGGTAATTTTGAGCTAAAATGTAGTCTCTGTACTTTTTGGCTATGAAGAACAAAGACCTTTTCAGGATAGTTTATTCACATAAAATAACTGAGAGAGACTCAGTTTGGGAGACAGGATGTACTCCTTCCTTCTCCCTCTTCATCTTGCCTTCTCTCTGTGTCATCGGTTTAACTGGGATATGTCCCAGAGGTTCTGCTAGGTGCAGATTCAGTATCTCCCCCAGAAAGTGGGTACCAGTCATCAGTCAAACATACATGTTCAGATAACTATGATGGATGTGAAGAGAGCATAAATGGTATGGAAATATGGAACTGAGATTTTGTTTGTATTTATTCATAAATGCATTATGTTTTGAAACCAGTAACCATGAAGAATTTCCTGAATGGGTACTATTTGAGCTAGAATTTTTACTATGTTTGTGAGTTCATGCAGTAAAACTCCAAGCAATGAAGGATTCTGAATCTTAACTCTTGGGGGTGAGAGGAAAGATTAAAGAAGGCCAATAAAGCATGATAACTCAGATCTCTAGAAGTCATACGAGTTTAGTGAAAGCCTAGATCTTGAACCACATGCCTATAGCTGTACTATCTCGTCCTTTGGCCTTAAACCCAGGTAAATATGATTCACTTGGTATATAGCTGGTGCCTACTGAAGTGTTTACTTCTTATTAAATGCTTTGTGTGTTCTTATATACAACAGACTGTTAAAAAATAGAAGAGGGGAAAGGCAACTCAGTAACATTTTCATATTGATTATGCTCAAACATTATTTCAATTGTATTGTTTTAAATAAAATATGCTGTAGAAAATAGCTAATTAAATTATTTACCTGTATTTATATTATATTTCATTGATCAGCGGTGTTAATCCTTTTTTAAAAAATGTTTATTTATTACTTCAGGATACATCTCCATTGCAATGTCCTCTTTCCACCCATCCCAGTCCAGCCCTCCCACATTTTATCTCCTATCCTTTCCATCCCACTCCTCTGGAGTGGAGTGTCCCTACATAACAGTCCCCCGCCCCAGTTCAGCAGTCATATGAGGGCCAAGAGCCTCCTCATACACTGGGGGTCTACAAGGCAGCACCACTAGAGCAAAGTGTCTCATTTATAGGAAAAAAGTCTATGTCCATGTTCCCTTTGGTGCATTGGTTGTAGTACAGTTATCCTGTACTATATGGCTAAAATCCTACTATAAGTGAATAGATGCCATGTGCATCCTTCTGGGTCTGGGTTAACTTACTTAGGATGAGCTTCTCTAGTTCCATCCATTTGGCTGCAAAGTGCATAATTTCATTGTTTCTGATGGCTGAGTAGTATTCCATTGTGTAGATGTACCACAGTTTTTTAATCCATTCTTTAGTTGATGGACATCTGGGTTGTTTCCAGTTTCTAGCAATTACAAATAAGGCTGCTATGAACATAGATGAGGAAACTTCCTTGTAATTCGGTGAGGAATCATTTGGATGTATACCCAGAAGTGGTATGGCTGGGTCCTGAGGCAGAGCTATTCCAAGTTTTCTAAGATATCACCAGACTGACCTCCACAGTGGTTGCACAAGTCTGCACTCCCACCAGCAACGGAGGAGAGTTCCCCTTTCTCCACACTCTTGCCAGAATATATAAATGAGCACACAGAGACCTGATGGATTTTAACAAAACTTGGCCTGGATTGTGCAATCTTAGCCCATCTACGTTACCCCTTAATTCTATTCCCCAAATAAAATCCCATATATACATATTTCCCCTTGGACTGTTACTCTCCACCCTATACCAATTATCCAGTCCACATGGAATGAGGTTCTTTTCTCTAACCCTAGGCATGTGTCCTCCTTCTTGCTCTTGGCTTCTTTCTCTTCTTCTCAAGGCTTCTTCTTTTTCTGGAGGCCTCTTCTTATTGAGGCTTCTTTTAGCCATCAACATCTCTGCTTCAGAAATCCAAGCACCTTAGTCCAGGCTACCTCTGTCTTTGCCCAATCTTAAGTCTCAGCATTTACTTAACCAATTAGAGACAAGCAAAGTAACACAGCTTTACTTTATGTAGAGCAAGGAAGCTTCGGGTAGCAGGTTAATTAACATTTAGAATGCAAAACATCACCTGATCAATTCCCTCCTTTTGTCTAATAAAAAAAAAGGTTATTTAACTCATATAGTAAAAACAGTAAGAACAAATATGAAACAATCAATAAAACCATATATAAAGTTACACACATAATGTTTAGCCTATTTGAATCAGGCAATTTTGTAGAAGAAAAAAAATCATCTATTTATCTTAGTGTGTCTAAAGTTCTGAATCTAAATATATTCTATTATATCGTATATTTATAAACCTAAAGATTTTATTTAAATTGGAAAATATCCTTTTAAATCTTAAACTCAAGTTCAATTGAAATTCTAAATCTGTTATGTCTTCAATCCCATCCAAAACATAAGAAAGGATAAAGTTATTATTTGAGTGAGTAGAAGTTCAGGAGAGCAGCTTCCAAAAAGAAAAATGGCAGTTTGCTGCCTAGACAGTCCCAAATATCTCTTGATACTGTTGGAGCATCATCTTCAGCCTTCTGGCCAAGCATATCTCACAGACTAAATTATACAGCAGGAAATAAGGATTTGCCCACTCTGTCTCTGCAGAATTGGGCCATTGACTTACCTGATTTTAAATTCTGGTCTGTCTTTGGATTGTATATAGTCTGTTGAAAGAGCAGGGGTATTTTTGTGCAGTAGGAATTATCTTCTGATGGAGATTTGATGGTTATTGTCTCCTTCCAAATCAAATGGGAGTTGTCAGGACCTGACAGTCTTAAGTCAAATAAGTCTTAAAATAATAAAAACATTTTTAAATGCCATTTTCTTTATGCCTCTGTGGGTTTTGAAGATATCAATTTATTTATTTATAAATCTATCTATCTATGTTATATCTGAACAAGCAAACTATATTATTAACAATTTACTATTGGTTTAAACTAGTAAGAATATTTTTGTGATAAATTAAGAATAGTATTTGACATGACCAGGAGCTTGACTGGCCCACCATCAACCTGTATTATCCAGATTCCTACACAGATACCAATAGCTACCCATAAAGGGACTGGAAGTAAACCTGCACCTTTAAATGAATTATATAGGCAAATATCCTATATAAGAGTTGAAATATACATATATGTGTCTCAAACTATAAATATCTATACCAATGATAAAAAATTAACCTAATTTTTTATCAATATGCAAAATTCTATACCAATGTATCAAAAGATAATTTTATTTTGGGACTAACAATAGCTTTAAGTTTCAGAGCAGATTCAATAATCTACCCTCATATCTTATCATTTCTATAATATATACTCATATTCCCCCTCTTTTTTCTTTTCAAGTCTTTTTCTCTATATAAGAGAGAAAGAAAGAAAGAAAAAAAGAAAAAAAGAGAAAAATCCTTGAGTCTAACTCCAATACCTTGCTTAACAAGACCATTTAACAACTTGTAACCAATCCTCCTAAATGACAATATCTATGACCAAAAAAAAAAAATCACGAATCCCACCTTTTCGGAATGGGGTGCTGCTCTCTCAAAATTGCTTCCTGCTATTTAGGATGAAGGAAACCTATATGGGGGCCCAAATAAAATGGAAAAATGGTTAAGCAAGTTAATAGTAACATTTGTTGTCCAGTCTCTATGTGCTCAGCAGTTTGAATGTCCTGAGCAGTTTATTGTCCAAAGCTGAACTTTGGGAGGGAAAGTTTCAGGGCTTTATTGAAGTCCTGGCTAAAGCAGTCCGTGAGGCTGGGTCATCTTAGCAAGCTGTTTAGAAGTTGTCCTGGATGTAGATTTTTGAGGAAATGGCTCTTGAGGTAGTCTATGAGGGTCGATCATCCAGGCTACTTATCTTGATCCCTTTCTTCTGAAAATATATAATTTCTCACAAGTACCATATAGTTCTGCAATTACAAAAATGCATGGGATGTGCAGCCTGCCCAAATCAATTAAGGAAGACTTTTTGCTCTTTATTTGAGCAGAAGAAAGACAATTATAAGTCTCCATTCATGCCATATTAAAGGATGACATATAATAGTAAATCATGTGGATTCTATGTAGCCAGTAAGATTTTTTTTGGCTATGTATGTATATATATGTGTGTTTGTGTGTGTGTGTGTGTGTGTGTGTTTTAGCCAGTTTGAGCAGTTCCCAGATAGTGAAATCCTCAGATATAAATTCCCTGTTTGTTCTTTTGTTTGTAACCAATATCTGAAGGAGGACTTTTCAGTCAAATCTGATTTCTATCAGTTTGGAAAACTTTTTTTTTTTGTAATTATTACATATATATGGCTAAATTTAATCAATTTTAAGTTGGAAATTCAACACAAGACTGTATGAATTTTAAGTATTCTCCTCTACAGTAGACATACATTTATTAATTGATTGAGACAGATTTTTTTCTGTGTAGTTCTGGCTGTTCGTAAGTTAGATTAGCCTCAAATTCACGAGAAACCTATTTGTCTCTGCCTTTGTCTCCCATGTTTTGGGGTCAAAGGTATGCATTTATATATTTTTTCTTTCCTTTTCTCCTTTCTTTAATTTACTTACTATATGGATTTAATTACTATATGGATATATCTATCCTTATTGAGACAGGGTTTCTCTTTGTAGCTTGGACTGTCTTGATTTGCTCTGTAGAGCTCTGTAGATTAGATTGGCCTCAAACACACAAAGAACCTGTTTTTTCCTTGTCTCCCAAGTTTTGGGATCAAAATATGAAATTAATTAATTGAATTACCATTATTAAACAATAATATTAATTAAATCATTTTGTATTAGTCTGAATTCCATTTCCCCTATGGGAGCCTCATTCTTACGGAGATTGGTTTAGAATACCATGATAAGCTATTTTATGTTAGCTTTTCTTAACTGTTGGCCATGGGAGACATTAATTCTGGGTCTTTACATTGACTAACATATGTCTTTCTCTCCTTCTCTTTTCTCTCTTTCTCTCTTTTTTTCTTTTTTGTTTTGGTTTTTCGAGGCAGGATTTCTCTGTGTAACCTTGACAGTCCTGGACTCACTTTGTAGACTAGGCTGGCCTTGACTCAGAGATCTGCCAGTTTCTGCCTCCAAGTGATGGAATTAAAGGCATGCGCCAACATGCCCAGTGACTAACATCTCTTTTAGGGGCAAAATGCCTCTTAAAACCAGTTCTCCAATGGGAGCCCCACACCTAAGGAGACTGGCTTGTCACCCCTTTCTCTTTATATAAATTTAAGATTATGTGTATTTATCCATTAAATCAGTAAGGACATTATTATTTATTACTAAGCAAAAACTTACATAGTACCTTCAAGGAAAAAATGTCTCATTTTGAATTCTAGACTGTCTTTAGCAAGTAGCCTTATCTTATCAGCCGGGGTCCCAACCTGACTTCATTGTTTAGGTTAGGCTAGTCTAGAATTCAGAGATATGTCTATTTCAGCCTCCAGTGTGTTGGCATTAAGGGTGTGAGACATTATTGCCCTGCTCAAACATTTTACTTAAATCTCAGATAATAGTAACTCTGTACCCCAGAGAGCAACTCTGAACTGCAGTGACATTTCAAAATCTGTCCAAAACACTTAAAAATGTCTCAGGTTTCAACATTGCCAAACCACAAAAATATCTTTTTTACCTACCAATATATGGAAAATCAAATCCATCTAAACAAAAATCAAGCAAAGAAACAACATTCCAAAAATTTGGTCTAACTGTGCCATCCTATGCTGCAATTTTGTTCATCATTTCTTGGATTCTAGTTTTGGCTGTATTTCATTAGGGTCCTGTTCCAACTAATCCTGATAAGTATCTATTAGCCAGGGAGCTGTGAGTTCCAGCTGGTATCAATTTTGTCTTATCTATTGGGAAAGGTCTTCCTCCTTCCTCCATTGTCATTGCTGGTACTTTAGCATTCCATCTATAACCTCTCTCCTTTTCTAAGCCTATCCTAGTATGAACTTTCTCAATACAATACAAGGAGCTGTAATTGTCAGTATAAAAATTATTTTATGCCAAAAGAAACAAACTCAAATGGAATCCAAATGTATTGAGACATTATGAATTCCTCCATTTTTAATGTAGGCAGTTAATTCTGCTCCCAAGCTCTGTCTGGAAGGCTTCTGGTTTTTTAGTACATAGGGAGAGCCAAGGCCTTAACTCTCTGCCCTTGTTGCAAGGCAACAGCTTTTGTTAATGGAGACACACCTTTGAAATGCATTTGAGTTCGATTCCCTACTCTTTGACTAGGAAACCACCTTTTACCCAGCCTTCTCAGGTTGTAAGCATGGATTATAATTGCTGTAAGTCAGGAACCATTTGTAGAAAAAAATAATTAAATTACATTGGATGCCATTTGTAGAAATAATTAATTAAATTATTTGTCAGTATTTAGATTATGGTTAATTGGTCAGTTAGTCCTTACCTCGCCATTATAAATGAACACACAGAGACCTGATGTATTTTAACAAACCTTGGCCTGGATTGTACAATCTTAGCCCATCTAAGCTAGCCCTTAATTCTAGTCCCCAAATAAAACCCCATATCTACATATGTCCTCTTGAACTGTTATTCTCCACACTATGCCAATGTTCCAGGTCACATGGAATGAGGTTCTTTTCTCTAACCCAAGGTGTGTGTCCTCCTTCCTGCTCTTGGCTTCTTCCTCTTCTTCTTGAGGCTTCTTCTTCTTCTGGATGTTTCTTCTCCTTCTTCTTCTCAAGGCATCTTCTACCCATCAACCTCTCTGCTTCAGAAGTCCAAACACTTTAGTCCCACCTACCTCTGTCTTTGTCCAATCTCAGGCCTCAGAATTTATTTAACCAATCAGAGACAAGCAAGGTAACACAGCATTACTTGATGTACAGCAAGCAAGCTTTTGGGAGCAGGTTAATTAGCATTTAGAATGCATAACATCACCCCATCAATATGCTACAAATATTAAAGTCCTGGGGCAACAGATAGATCAGCACATATAGTTACAGTCTATACAAAGCCTGACAAACTGAGTTTGATACTTAGAGTCCATATGGTAGGAGAGAACCAGCTTCTATAAGTTTTCCTTTGACCTTCATATGCTTGGTGCTATATGCACACCCACATATATAATCATATGCATGCATGTATGAATATATGCAAAATAAATAAATGAATGTAATGTTTAAGGAATTTAAAGTTAAAAAAATAGTTACTGTATCCTTTTATTGAGTATAACTTCCACAATATTTAAAGTTGCATTATTTAGACTTTTCTTTTTTATTATAATTTATTAACTCAAGTTACATCTCAAGCACAGCCAATGTTCCAAGTCACATGGAATGAGGTTCTTTTCTTTAACCCAAGGTGTGGGTTCTTCTTCCTGCTCTTGGCTTATAGAGAAGCCTCCTCTCCTTCCTGTCCCACCCTCCCACCTTCTAACCCCTCTCCCACCTATCCTATTCCTCCTCCCCTCCCAGTACTACCCTCCCACACTCTTCACCCTCTCCCACCTATGCTACTCCTCAGTGTGAGGGCCCCCACAAATCAACCCCACTCAGATCATCAGTCACATGAGTGCTAAGAGCTTCCTCTTGCTCTGGGGCCCCACTTGGCAGTTCCACTAATGTAAAGTCTCCCACTAACAGGTAACAAAATTCAAGACTGAGACTTCCCCACCCCTACTTGTTAAGGGATCTGTATAAGGACCAAGTTGCCTATCTTCTATATTTGTATAGGGACGGTCTTGGATAAGTCTAAGATTTTTTTCTTATTAATTAGTGTTTCAGTCTCTGTAAGCCTTTAGACGCCTAGGTTAGTTGGTTCTGTTGATCTTCATGTGTTGATCTTGACCCCTCCGGGTCTCTCTATTCTTCCTCCCTCTCTTTTTTTTTCATCAAGTTTTTTTTTAATACTTTATTTTTTTATTTCTTCAGGTTACATCTCAGTCACAATCCCTTCCCTACTCCCCCTTCCTGTCCCACACTTCCACCCTCTTCCCCCCAACAGTTCCCCCTTTCAGTCCAACAAATGGTTCCTTCTCTTATAACAGTAAATACTATACAAAACAACAGAAATAAATACACCACATTTATGAGAGTTAAATGGCCCAGCATACATTCCCAATGTCCAGTCCATACATATTTGGCCCCTGACTTTAACATTCTACCATCTAACCATCTCCATGAGTTTAAAGTTCTATATCTGACTCAGCTTTCATACTAACTTGCATCACAATTGTAAAAACATCTTCTTAGATCCAGAACACCCTCTTGATTATATAGGGCTCCCAGAGCTCCTCCTAATGTTTGACTGTGTGTCTCAACATATGATTTGATCTACTGCTGGATGAAATTTCTCATAGGATAGTTATGCTATGGTGCTGTTCCTCTGACTCTGTGGGATGTAGGATAGTTATCCTGAACTATATGGCTAAAATCCAGTTTGAAGTGAATATATGCCATGTGTATCTTTCTGGGTCTGTGTAAGCTCACTCAGGATGAGATTTTCTAGTTCCATCCATTTGGTTGCAAATTGCATGATTTCCTTGTTACTGATAGCTGAGTAGCATTTCATTGTGTAAATGTACCACAGGTTTTTTGTTTGTTTGTTTGTTTTGTTTTGTCTTTTTTTTGTCCATTCTTCAGTTGAAGGGCATCTGGGTTGTTTCCAGTTTCTAGCTATAACAAATAAAGCTGCTATAAACATTCTCAAGCTGTTGTCCTTGTGCTTTGGTGATTATTTTAAATATATGCCCAGGTGTAGTATGGCTGGGGCTTCAGGTAGAGCGATTCCAAATTTTCTAAGATATCTTCAGACTGATTTACATATTGGTTGTACAAATTTTCACACATACCAGCAATGGAGGAGTGTTCCCCTTTCTCCATAACCTCTTCAACATGTGCTGTCATTTGAGTTTTTGATCTTAGCCATTCTGACAGGTGTGAGTTGGAATCTGAGTTGTCTTGAGTTGCATTTCTCTGATGACTAAGGATGCTGAGCATTTGTTCATGTATATCTCGGCCATTAGAGCTTCCTCTTTTGTGAATTCTTGGTTTTTGTCTGTATCCCATTTTTGATTGAATCATTTGGTTTCTTGGAGTTAAATTTTTTCAACTCTTTGTAAATTTATAGTTCACATTTTATCTCTATCAGTCATTGCTCTTCCATCAGTGTTCATTGGTATGGTACTATCCAAAAGACCTAAGAAGAGCCTATGTTTTAGACAAGTGACTTCATGAAATAAAGGTGCTTGTTATGTAGGTTGCCTTAGTTTAGATTTTAGATTCTAGTATTTATATTCTTAGATTTCCTTTTCATGCTAGGACACTCTATGTGCCAAATTACCTGTATAAATGATTTCCAAATGGGATTACAGTCATGGAAGCTCCAGATGAAACATGCCTCGCAGGGCTTTCATTTGATTGGGTTGATTAGGCAAAATGTGGCATTCTTTTCCAACAACATTGTGCAATTGTTTGCCACACCAATATTGGCTGTCTGTGGGACTCATTCTGCTGTAGTGGACTGTAAAAGGAATGCAGGTTCAGTTTGTGAAAGCATGACCATTTAGGGCTAGCCCTCGGTTTGGACACTGATGAAGTCCATTTCACAAAAAGACAATTTTAAATGGACACAGTTGTAAACAGTACACCTCTTTCTATTTTACCTTTTGTAAATATGTTTATTTCCAACTAGTAAGATATGTGTGGCTGTGCATCTCCTTATGCCCTGATTGAAACATGTCCAGAGTCAGGAATATTTATTTTTGATTTTTTTCACAGAAACTCCCTAAGTGGCCATATTTCAAGGTCTGTTAATGACAAGAACAATAAATGTAAGAGTCTAAGAAAAATAAATTCTTGTCATTTTGGTCAGAAAAGCAAAGGATGCTGATAACCAGAGGTCACTGAGTGTGGGACTGTACTCATATCTCTGACAGAGGCTGTCATCTTTGAGTGAAAAATTTCTCTGGATTCTCAAAGCACCTCAGAAGAGAGAGTTTCTTCCCAAAGTGCAAGTCTGCATTCTAGTACTCCAGTGTCAGGAGCATAAGGAAGTGTTGTCCTCTCAAATCTGATCTTTCAGTGGCTTCTCAGGCATTTCCCTCTTTGGTTGGCAGGCTCTGTTTGTATTCCCTCTGTTGAAGTCAGCAGATAACTTTACTCCGTCTATTTCTTTCCTCTGAGGAACCCCACAGCCAAGATCAACCTGCACTGACTGCTTTTTACAGCTACATTTTCTTCCTCCAATATGGTTCTGAGTGGATTTAGAGAAGACTTTGTACCTCTGCCAGCTCATTACATTTTGAGTTAACATTCCTGTGTGTAGAACTTCAGTTCTTAGAATAAAAATGTATATACTTTCATGAAAGAACAACTTGTCTAGATCATAATACCTTGTTAAATTGAATAGATCCTTGTCTTAGCTGCTAAGTAAGTTAATGTTCCTTTAAAGATATTATTCACTTGAGAAGCAGTAGGCACAAGAGTATTTTTCCTTCTCTTCATTTAACTTCAGTTTCATGGACATGATTGATTTCATTAAACAAATTCAAATGACCTCTGAAGTTTTCTCAGTTTCTACACAGCATTCTAATCTCTTTCTAGAGAGTGCAAATATTTTCATGGTCTAGTCCAAGTTCAAGTCCAGATTAATAAGACAACAACTGTTTTGTTTTGGTACTCTCAGCATGTGCCAAGCTGCATAGTATTCCTGAAGTCCATTCTACTTCTTCCCTGAACCTATACTTAAAATGATTGCTTTCCATCCCCATCCTAGAGCCCTGTGGCATACCCATCTAAGGAATCTGTACTGATCTTAAACCCTACACTCTCAGCTCCCCAGGTTAGCGGCATTTTAGTTGTCCCTATGATCCTAGTGAATTCTAATCCAAGGTGTTTGTATTAGTCATAGTTCTCTAGAGAAGCAAAATTTGCAGAATGAATATATACAGAATACATTCAGATGAAGCTGCCTGGCTCAGCTGATCTTCAGCTAGAATCCAAAGAAATAAGCTCTAATGCCACTGAATGAAAGGACTTGCCAGAAAGGCAAGAACAAGCAGGATAAGAGTAAAAGATTCCTTCTTCCATGTCCTCATATAGGCTTCCAGCAGAAGATGTGGCCCAGATTAAAGGTGTGTGTCTTCCTACCTCAAATTCCAGATTAGAAGTAGATCTTCCTACTCTAAATTAAGCAAAAAATTCCTCACAGGTATGCCTTATATTTTGCTGACTTAGTGTCAGAAGTAGGCAAGTTGGCAAGTAAGAATAGCCATCACAGTATTCATTTACATCTGTGTTTCACCTACAGTGATATCGGGAGAAGGTAGAGATTGGGAGTTTGTTTAACTTAATGCAGAATCTCTACCTTCTCCCAATATCACTGTAGGTGAAACACAGATGTTGCTAATGATAGCAGAATGTGCAATGCAGCTCAGCTTTGGGCTTTGGAAGGTGCCTGCTCCCCCTATAATGGGGTAGTAGTATCTATCAGTCATGACAATAATGTTGTTAGTAATGTAAACTAAGTTGTTGGCCCAGCACTTGACTGGCAGTGAGTGCCACAATAACTTCAGGAATG
>CAJQZJ010033776.1:1785536-1807604 GCA_907164525.1 Lophiomys imhausi | reverse complement strand
TTGGCTCCATAATTTATCTTCATAAGACACCAATGACAGCTCTGATTCTGTTGTTTCTACAAGTGAAATATAAAGCCTTTGCAATATGTTTGGGGAGTTGCTAACTATAGATATATACACATAAATTGTAAACAAGTTCAGGCATGAGTAGTTGAAATATAAATATGGACAGTTAAGACTGTCTCAAAGTTCCATTGCATACTCTGCTTAAAGAGTCATCCTGAGCAATTACAAGTCTATACAATTGTGAAGAGTGATGGAAGGATTTATAAAAGAAGTCAAAGAAAAATGGGAACCTAAACCAGAAAGGACCATATGACTACAAAGCTTGACCTATAGCTAGGTAAACTGAATTTTGGAGAAACATCACAGGATGAACTACCAAAATAAAATTTTAAAGTAAGTTCTGCTGAGCTTTTAAACTAATCCATTTTCTCACCTACTTTTGAGTGCTGAATGGTAAAAATTCACATGTCGAAGAATAGCATTGAATTTATTTATGTTACATACTCATTAGGGACATTATTTGGAGGGATGTCAGTGATAAGTTGTCATGTTTTATTCATAATTGATAGCTGCTAAAGTGGTTCTCTCAAGAATTCTCTAATTGTGCCCCTTCTTCACTCCATAAATTTATAATTGAATGAACCTCAACTTTCTTAAGTTGAAACTCAAGTCTTTTCTTCTTCTATCTAATACTGCTCATCATTCTTCCCATTGCACACATGAACTGAATGCCAAGTACTCTCATTCAAGCCTAGGCAACCTACTTGTTCATTAAACAAATGTATATTGAATGAATAGTCACATCTCTTGGGGTTTAAGGATGGAAATAACTAGGCAATGTGTATTCAGTTATGGATTCATGAAGCTAAGAGCAAGGAAGGAATTCTGTAGGTTCTTCCTGATCCCTTCATGATAAGTAACATTACTGGCCATTTTAATAAAGAAAAACTTCAACAAAGCCCTCATCTTCCATGAGATCTTTCCATCCACAGCTTGCTATGATTTTTAAAATTTGTTTTTATTATTGTAATATTTAACAAACTAATGCAATCCATTTTTATCCAACCCACCTCTGACTCCCTCCTCTCCAATTCCTCCCATACTCCACTCACCAGTTTTCCTTCCCAGTTTTGCATATTTTTCTCCCTGTATCAAATTCCTTTTTCTCTTTTTCCATGTTCTTTAAAATTCCTTACAATGTCTTTATATCATATTCCATTTCTCCCAGTTTCACCCCAAGTTCCCTGACCACCCAACTTTGTGTCCTCTTTTTTTGTTGTTGTGGTTATTCTTGTTTGTTTGTTTTTTGCTCATGAAGTACACTTTGTACTGTCCTTTTATTCGTGGATGTTGACCTTGCATTGGTCCATTGGTGGACCTATCAGGGCCACACAAAATCCATCCTCTTCCAGTAGCTATATGCCGCCAATACCTCCACTGCTAGGGGTGGAACTTTATGTCAACCTTCTCTCTCCATGTTAGGATTTGGTGTTTCCTGAACTTACTCAGGTGTTACCCATGCTGTCACAACTGGTGTGAGTTTATATGTGCAAATGCCTTCCTCTGTCTGGAAAACACTATTGCCTCATGGTAATCCACCACCTCTGGCTCTTAATAATCCTATTGCTCACTCTTCCACAATGATCCCTGAGACTTGAGAGGAGAAGCTTCTTTTTATAGAAGGTAGTGGCTAACACAGAATGCCACAACTGCTTAAGGTACAGAGAGCAAGACACTACAAAATGTTTATGTACTCCTTTTTAAACCCACTGAACCTACTTAGTGCTGCCAATATGTGATTGGGTGTGAGGTGATGCACTGGAATACAGGCAACTTATCAGGGGCTAAATGCACAAAACCAAAACCAAAACAAAACAAATAAACAAACAAAACACAAAACAAAAAATCCTTTCTTTTGCCAAGAAGCTAGAAGTTGCCAATAGCTTCTCACTTAGGAATGGCACTTCATAAGAACTTTCCTATCCATGCTAGAATTTGACTGTAATCTTAGGCAGAGCTTCTGTACAAATCACCACTGCTATGAGTTCTCGTGTCCAATGCCCCTGTCGTGTCAGCAGTCCTCTGCTACTTCAGGCTCTTACAATCGGTCTGTCCTCTCTTATTGTAAATGTCTTTAACTTAGCATGAGGCATATCTGCTTCCTTCTCCATGAATGTCCACCATTAATCAATAAGTGCCTCTGAATCCAAGGATCATATTTCAAGTTGTGCCTGTTCCCTTGAAAATGCAGAGCTACATGGCAATATGTCAGGTGAATGATATCACTCAACTTTACTTGTAGACACAATGTCCCTTTATTCTCTTGAATTACCTGCCTTCTAATAAAGGTAGTAGAAAGAAGTGTTAAGTAATAAAGCACATGTAATTATCTTTTGGAAATGACTGTGTTTATGGTAGAATTTTATAACTTCTCATCCAACAAAGTGGAGCTGAAATTTTTATTATTATAAAATTTAACAAATAAAATGTAGCTTTTGTTCTGAATATGGATTACTCTATATAGGCTTGTAAACACAGCCAAAAATATGCACTTGAAAAATGAATTATAATGAAGTTGATTAAATACCTAATGCCAAATATATTCACTCTGAACCTTATCTTTTTGATATTATACTGAATATGTTATTAATATTTATCTAAATTTTAATGTTATTTTTGTAATCTACATAATTTTTTTGTGAAAATAGGATTGAATTTTAAATAGTGCATTAAAATACATTAATTTATTTTTACATTAAAATAGATCTGCATAGAGTATTTTTGTTAAGATGTATCATTCTTTAAGTTAAAAATATTCTCCTAAAAGAAATAATGTAAAATATCACAGTTTCTCTTCAGTGCCAAGCAATGGTAAACAGTTTTGTTACTAAATCTTTGACTCAAACCAGAGATAATACATTTTACTGAAAAAGAATGTATTCTTCATGATGACTATTCAATCTGTAATTGATAAATCTAGATAAATAAATATCTGTGTTCTTCACACTGATGCCAATAAGCCATTACAACAACATGTGTTCATATGGTATCTGGCTTCCATAAAAAAAAAAAAAAGTGTTGGTCTCTCTTCATTGTCAGAATCATTTTCTCGATACTGTAGGAGATAAACCACAGCACCAAGTACCTTGTTAAGGAAGAAAAAAAAAATCATCCCAGTTGTCTTACTATGTTGTTTCACAGGTTCATAATGCCCTAAGCCAACATGCTCAAGCCTGCCACTGTTCCAACATGCTCAGATCTCTATATATCTCATTATTGAAAGATTGTTATTGTAATAAACAAATGCAAGTATCCCAAGACCAAAATTATTACAATTCATTTTTGAGGTAATAGTAAGCTTCATCTATGAAAGTAGAAAACTCTAATGTTCACAAAAATGCAAAGAATATATTAAAGAGAAGTGTCACTAATACCAGTCTGGTGTCCATTATCAGATATGTGGACTGAGCATATAATAAAAGGTGATTTTAAAAGCTTAGCTCTTAAAACCTCTCTGTACAGAGACTGAATCACCTCGAGTCAACATGAAAAATATTTTTGCCATAAATTCCAAAGGACTCAGGCTAATTCCTTTGTTTTATGGCATAATGCTTAATTGTTTCCATATGGATAAAGCTAATTATGAACTATGACTTGTGTTCCTGTAAGTTCGGATTGAGCTCAAATATTGACAATAGTTGGATCGCCTTTGTTTAAACAAATAAGAAAACCAACTGTGAAAAGTGTGTGGTTTCTGTTTGCTTGACTTCCCATTGAGAAAAAGTTGGGAATATATATACTAAAGGAAGGGACTAAATACAGAAAAACAACAACAGATGTTTTCTTCTGTCTTTGCACAGTTCAGAGACTAAAAGAAGGGTCAGACCCCTCAAGCACAGGTGATTCCCATCCAGGGTTCACATATGACAACCATGAAAATTTCTGGTAGAAGTCGTGCTCAATAAAATACAAACTCATCTCTTGAAATGCCAACATTTTGATGTGGTTTTGATGACTTTCTCAGAGAAAAACAACATTCATCTAGGATCTACATTTTTATTATTTGTGGTGCCCTTTGGGGAAAAACACTTGGACTTTTCAAAGCCACACAAAATTTAAATCAAGCAATCTCATTGTACTCCACTCCATGAAGCTAAGAAAAAGAGAGTAATGTTACTTAATGAAGCTAATCATGGCTTCGAAAAAACCATAATTAGTGATAACTATTACATACACATTAACCTTGTTTGTATGTTTTAGCATAGAGTCACTTTGATGTATTATAATTTAAGAAAAGAAGGCTCCTGAGAAATACAATGTTATAAATGTGATTATATATATAAAACACTCTGAGTTTTCAAATTTGCAATAGCTGGGAGAAAGGGACGAATATCTGTGTTTTGAGCCCTCTAACCTGAATCTTATTACCAAGTTTGTGAGTTACTACTTGATATTGGCATGTCCTTAAACAAACACACATATTTTCTCCTCCCCTTCCCTCCCCTCCCCTCCCCTCCCCTCCCCTCCCCCTCGGTCTTCTTCTTCCTCTTCCCCCCCCCTTCGCACCATCTCTTTTGCACTCTCTTGCAAATCTTGTGATTTCATGCAGGGTCTTACACAAATTATGCAAGTGTTGCTCTTCCACTGAGTTATATACTCTATTTTGTGATTATGATACAGGTTCTAAATTAGTTATGCATGCAGGCCTTGAATTGCCTCTATAGCCCAAACTAACCTTGAACTTATGATCCTCTGTCTCAGCATACACTATGATAGGATTTTAAGCCTGGGCCAGTAGGACTCACACTTTGTCCCCCTTTGCAGTTCTGGAGTGGAGCCCAGGACCTTCACAATGTGATTTTAAGCAAGTGCTCTCCCACCAAGCTACATCCTGATGTATTTCCCTTGATCTCCTCAGTTCTTCATTTTCTACATTCACCATAAGATGAATAACTGACTGGATTTGAAATGCTCATGTGTGACATTTAAGAATTAAGTAAATAAGGACTGGCAAACCAATATGAGAAAGCGTCCACATCATATTTTATGCAATATCATCAGGATTTAGCATCATTCATGTCCACATTACTTGTGCATGCACATCTGCTGTTGTAACAGAAAATATCACTACATGTAAAGTGTTGCTTTTCCAGAATCTTTACATAGAGCAGATGTGCTAAGAAGTTTGACTCTTTCAAAAAGTAAAATTTCCATGTCATCCCAACAGCAGTGCTTCGCTGGCATGCAGTTGATTGAGTGGGTAGAGGAATTTGCTGACTCTCTCTACTCACCATGTTCTCAGGATGATTTAGTTCAGAACCACGTTCTTCATGAATATGTTTTCATGAATATATTCATTAAAAGGCTAAACCTGTGACCCTTGGCTTTTGATAAATTGAACAATCTTAAAATACTAGTAATATATTCACATTTATTGAATATATTTAAGAGAAGTATATTCATGAATATATTCATGAGAATACATTCATATTCATAGAATGCATTAAAAAAGATTATTGGCCCACAGAATTAGCTGATAGATTGCTGATAAATTTGTAAAATCGGTCATTAGTCAATTGATTTTTGTGTGTGTGTGTGTGTGTCCAAAAATCTTTGGCTAATCCTCTTTTGGAGAATGGGTTTTCACTGAATTGGTTCCAATCTCTTCCTTTGGCTCTGACATGCATGGAGTTGGGTAGCAGAGGTCACCAACTCCACTCCCGTGGCTTAAATGCTGCTCATTAACTCTGTAAGATAGGCAAGACTGCCAATCTTGAAAAGGAAGTAAGCTCCAAGCCAGGCTCTGCCCTAGACCAAGAATTGCTTAACCATCCCACTCTACTCCACCCCCCCAGCCCTGAATTCTCTGCTTCTTCTCACTCCTTCTTTGAAGACACAATGGGATTTCTATGGGGAGATACGTCAGAGAATATGAGTTCTTCACACATTTGTGAAGACTAAGCTAAACAAAACAATGCTCTAGTTATAACTGGTAGCCCCTGAAATAATGCTTTGCCCTAGCTTCTTCAACTGTGTATGGATCTTGACCTAAAAAGGAATTACATAAGTAAGCTTGAGGGTCATGAACATTTTTGCCTTGTAAAAGTTTCTGGACATGCAAAGTCAAAATTAATTCAAAATCAAACATGTCATGAACCTGAGATACTTGCTTCTATACCACATCACACGACCTCACTGCAGCCTCAGTTCCTGAACACACAACATATTGTGCACAATGTTCATGCAGCCACACCACACAGCATCAGCAATTGCTGCCTGGAAATCCTTAGCTCTAATTTGAGGTCTTTGTAGATTGCGAATTGAAGTGATGGGCTACACATACTAGGTTTTCTGCACCTACAGAAGCACAGTGGCTTATTTACAGAAAACACAGACTTAATGTTTTCTTACCACCCTCCCTCAGCATTTATGTATCAAATTAGTATGTCTGTAGGTTGTATTGTATCAGAATATTTGCTCTTTTACATCTGCTGTTTGAGTTGGTGACTGATTTTCCTAAAACTTCATTAAATAAATTTGGGGTTGGGGTTAGGACAGAATTTCAAACAATTACAGAAATGACCCTTAATTATATGGCATTTAATATTTATGTGAATTGGCATTCTCAACATAGATGATTATGAAGACAAATTACTGCCCAGCTCTGACAAAAGTCTGAAAAATATTCAAGTTGTTCTATACCTGTAGCATAAAATGTTCATCAAAGATTTAACTCTTTATGTAAAAATAAACAGGAAAACCCATCTCATTAGCCTATAAAATTTCTTCAATCTGGCCTCTTGATACCAACCGTCTAAAACTGTCTAGGATAGTTAAGTAAAACAAACTCCTAGTCATGCAAACATGTCACTTTGTTAGCTACTATGACAGTCTATCACAGATATTCTCTAAACTACCCAGTAATCAAGTTGTTAAGAGACAAGCAACATTTGCTTATCTAAATACAAGAGATAGATAGGGCATCTTCAAAAACCCCAAGAGATCTGCAGAATATGGCATTCAAAGATGTTATATTAAATTAAGATTTTCTTTTTTTATTGATATCGAGACATATCAGCTCCTGACAGCACCTATTCTACTCCAAGTAGAAGATAAGCATCGAAGAATCTCCAGTGTGAGATGGTTGAATTAGTGGCAAGCCTATCTCTTGGCATGAAAAAACCCCTTACTCCAACTGCAGACAGACTGCTGTCCAAAAAGGACAAAACTTGGTAGCAGGGAAGTCGACAGCCTAACTCTGTCAAGACAGGGTAGGTAAGTCCTTCACAATCCCTGCTCTACAACAAATGTCTGTCAGAGAAACAGGACCCAAAGGCTAAAGACTGATGCAGGAATGTATGGAGAGAAAATAGGAACTGTCCAGGCAGTCACTGCTGTGTCATTTCTTAGTTTTGGAAGCTGCAGGCCCTGCACTTCCTATATAAGCAGATATATTTATCCCTCTCAAGTCTCTGAGGTGGTTGAAGAATAGACAGCTAGAGTCTCATAGTTAAATTTTGAGTTGTTTAGGAATCAAGAGGGTGTTATAGATCTAAGAAGATACTCTTAAAAGTGTGTTGCAAGTTAGTATGAATGTTGAGTCAGATATAGACCTTTAAACTCATGGAGATGGTTAGATAGTAGAATGTTAAAGTCAGGGGCCAAATATGTATAAACTGGACATTGGGAAGGTATACTGGGCCATTTAACTCTCATAAATGTGGCATATTTATATCTGTTTTTTGTATAGTATTTACTGTCATAAGAGAAGGAACCATCTGTTGGACTGAAAGGGGAAACTTCTCGGGGGAAGAGGGTGGAAGGGTGGGATAGGAAGGGGGAATAGGGAAGGGTTTGTGACTGAGATGTAACTTGAAGAGAAAAAAAAATAAAGTATTAAAAAAATTTCTTCAATCTTTAATAGGTGATACAAGTATATTTAAGCAACACAATTAAAAAATAAATATCTTTGTAATTTATTATTACTCAATATTTGATTAATATGTATATTTTATATACTTATTTCCATGGAGTCACAAGTATGGAAGAAGTTTAAGATGTGTTCTCTGTAATTCCGATGGGCTATAATGATAGCCACAGGAACATCCTCTCTAAATCTTTGTGTGCGTTTTCAAACTTATGGTCATAGCCATACAAGGTGTGACTTTTCCTAGGAGTCACTGTCAGCCACAATTTCTGAAGAAAGCACTATCTTTAAAATATTTGAAAGCAAAAAATTGATTAGCAACAATTTAGGTAATTGAGCTCTAATAGTTGAGGGGTAGCAGAGGCTAAACCTGACTTTAAAGGAACCTTCCATTCTGAGAGGTCCAGAGATAGGCTTCAGAGTGGGCCCTAGGCTGAAAAGGGGGACTGTGGTAAATTTCAGAGTTGGAACACTTAGTTGGTATTTGTGTAGTTCTGAAATGAATCTCCAGCACACGCAGAAGGAGGAAGAAGAAATGGAAAAGAAAAGAGGGAATAAATAAATAAGAAATTACCTCAGAGAGAAAACGTCAGTGAATATAAGATTGTCTATATATGTGGTTTAAAGAGGGAAAAACAAAATATGAGAAATTCTATATTGAAGTGCTGTGCACCTTCTGATTTAAAGCACTTTGCAATCATATATCTGTAACAGATAAAAGATGTTTAATCATGGTTGATAAGTTAATCAGAAACTTAAGAAAACTCTTAAGTTTAGAAATGTAATTAGAATTAATGTTGAAGAAAAAGTAAATGGGGGTTTATAAGACAAGGCCTCACTATATAGCTCTTGCTGTCCAGGAACTCACTCTCTAGGGCAGGATGGCCTCAAAATCAGAGATCCACCTGCCTCTGCCTCCTGAGTGTTGGGATTAAAGGTGTGTGTCACCACACCCAGCTCAATCACAACTTTTTAAAGCCAATGGAATTGTCTTTAGAACTTTGATGAAGCCTTTCTCTATCTCCTACTTTACCAATAATAAATTTTAATTTTATCTATTATTTTTAGAGGGGGACATACATGTGCAGATGAGAGGACAACTTTAGGAATCAATTCTCTCCTTCTACCAAATGATCTAGGCATTGGCGAGTAGTAATGTAGTTTGCATAGTAAACATCCATTGACCCACCTAGCTGGCCTCCACTAACAGTATCTTCCTTTTCTCTTCTCTAACATTATAATTCATCTTTTAACATCCTAGTATTTTAATGTCCTAGATACTTGCCTAGTTAGGTTTCTATTGTTTTGATAAAAAATAAGACCATAAACAACTGAGGGGAAGCAGTATTTTATCTTGCAACACTAGGGTCACAGTCTATGACTGAGAGAATTCAAAGCAGAAAATCCAGGAAGGACCTTGGAGGAAGAAACTGAAGCAGAGTCCATGGAGGAATGCTGCTTACTGACTTGTTCTTCCAGGCTTGCTCAGTTGGCACAGGCATGGCACCACCCATAGTGAGCGAGGTCCTACTGTGTCAATCATCACTCAAGAAAATATTCTATGAGACTATAGCTATCTAGTCTTCAACCATATCAGAGACCTGAGAGGGATAATTATATCTGATTATACAGGAAGTACAGGGCCAGCAACTTCCAAAACTAAGAAATGACATGCAACTGGTTGCCTGGACAGTTCCCAATTTCTCTCCATACATTACAGCATCAATCTTCAGCCATGTGGCCCCATTTCTCTGACAGACATTAATTGTAAAGCAGGACTTATGAAGGACTTGCCTACCCTGTCTTGGTAGAGCTAGGCTGTCGACTTACCTGCTTCCAAGATTTGTCCTTTTTGGACAGCAGTCTGTCTACAGTTGATGCAAGGGATTTTTCTTGCCAAGTGACAGGCTTGTCACTAAGAGGGTCTTCTGGATCTAAGAAGATGTTTTTAAAATTGTAATACAAGTTAGGATGAAAGCTGAGTTTGATATAGATCTTTAAACTCATGGAGATGGTTGCATAGTAGAATGTTGAAGTCAATTGTCAAAAACGTATGGACATTGGGAATGTATGCTAAGCCTTATAATTCTCATAATTGTGGACTAATTATTTTTGTTATTTTGTATTGTATTTGTTGTTATAAGAGAAAGAGCCATTTGTTGGACTGAAAAGGGGAGCTGTTGTGGGGAAAAAGTAGATGGTGGGTGAGGCGAAAGAAGGTGGAAGGGTAGGATAGGAGGGGAGAGTAGGGAGGGGATTCTGATTGAGATGTAACTTGAAGAAATAAATGTTTTAAATCTAAAATTAGTAAATAAATAAATTAGGGTTCATAATGGAAAAAAATAAAATATTCTACAGACTTCTTCTTTTTTTTTTAAACATTTATTCATCAATTTATTATGTATACAGTATTTGCTCTACATAAATGCCCAGGCACAAGATCTCAATGTAGATGGCTGTGAGCCACCATGTGGTTGCTGGGAATTGAACCCAGGACCTTTGGAAGAACAGCCAGTGCTCTTAACCTCTGAGCCACCTCTCCAGCCCCTCTACAGACTTCTTTAAAGTAATCTCATGGAGGCATTTTCTCAATTGAGGTTCCTCTTCCCAAATACCTCTAGCTTGTATCAAATTAACAAAGAACTAGCCAGGACAATACTTTATAACTTCTTGATGACTTCTGTAAAAATCTACCACATTTTTCTTTAGTGATAACAATAGCTCTGCTATTCAACTTTTTAAATGTATGTGTTAAGGTTTGTATTAAATACATTCTTATCTTGCTTCTTTATTTTATATTTATTGAAAGACAGTATACATATACAAATCTTCATACCATGATTGTACAGCTCAATGAATTAAAGAAAACTGCACACACCTATGTAACAACACATGAATCAGCAAATAGACCATTCCCAAAAGGCCCGAGGGAGTCTAAATTCATCCACTGAGCTTTCAATAGACAGTGACTTATTTGTCAGCCCATTAGGTAAGCAAAGATGAATAGATAATCACTAAAAATGTCATTGTGCTTTGTGAGAAGGAAAATCATTTTGTGGATCTAGTATTATGTTAGTAAAGATGATCCCTACAAATGAGAAACTAATGAGGATTATCTGTGTCATAGAAATTCATCACTGGAAGAAATTTAGTCTACTCCAGATTTCCTCAGCTGATCACCTCTGTGGACTATCGCTGTGTGATATCATTATGAAAAAGGATCTTGTAAAACAAAAACTTTATTTATATATTAAAATTTCAAGTACTTTTGGGACTCTGTTGTACAAGAATCAAAGAAGTGGTTGGGAATTCCCTGACAGATTTGACCCCAGTAAAAGACCACATTTCTCTTGATGGGACCTGTTCGATTTCCAGAGTTGCTCTGTCATTTATGTGTTCTCACAATTCCATGGAGTGACCAGTAGTTGCTGTTTCTTCTCAACCGAGATAACATTTAAATGAATTACCCTGTGTTTTCAGCAGAAAATCTACTCCTTTTTATCTGCAGTGAACTCTTTATTTATCTGTTTGGGTATTCTATGACCATTGTGTTTCATATTTAGAGTTACCTGAAAGGTCAACTACACATCAATACCCCAATACGCAACTATAATTTAGGTGTATTGTGCACATTTTAGGTTTTTTGTTTCTTCAAAATTGGTTCTTGGGCACTGGTCTTTCTATTTCCCTGTACAATGCATGAAAATTCTTGTTCTTATTTTAAGTGGTTAGCACTAAAGGGAATCTCATAATTTGGTCTGTATGAATCATTCATCATTATGTTGACGCAAATTCCTTGGACAATGACGTAAACTGATATGTTATTATATTCTCATCCTCATCCTCACGTCTAAACCTGCTCTGTTGTAGCTTGCTATACTGCTTTCCTACTATTTGTATCCAACAGTAAATAACGTATCTCTAGAGATGCACAGATAAATATGGTGCAGGCACATATAAATCATGAACCAATAATCATAATTTTTAAATAATATACAGAAATATTAAGTTTAAAAATAGCTTTCATTTCTTATACATACTGAATTCTGGTTTAAAGTATAAATCTATAACCCAAACATATATGGAATTTCATGCCTATAAATATTATTTTAATGTGCTCACTGCTAGGATATTTTCCCTTTTGTATTTTTTACCACTTGGAAGAAAAACTATCAAAGGTGCAATTGACACTCAAAAATGATTGTTGTTGGATGGATGGCTGCAGAGCAGAGGTGGTTCATAAATATTTGGAGATGTGCCCTTCATGGTTCACTTCTCATTAACCCAAATGGTGGAGATGAAATTGAACAGAAATTCATGGAAGATGACCCTGATGCCAAGGGTCACTAGAAAAACAGGTAATAGCTAGAAACAAACAAACAAACAAATACTGGTTTGCAGAGGATAATGACTGAACCTTTGCCTATGTTGACAGCACAAAGACATCACCCAGGAAGTTCCTTTGAGTAAAGGATGAAAATCATTCAGTAGCAAGCATTAAAAATAGAGAGTTCTATTAAAGGGGAATAATATAGAATTATCTGAAATGAGGAACTGTGGTTTTATTAGGCATTTTATGATGTAATTCTAAAATAACGATTTCCATTCAAATATAAAGGATTGCATCTACATATAACATTTGAAGATGTCTTTTACAGTCTAAGATTCTGATCAGAGTGACTTTCATAATTTGGATATTTCTGAGAGCTGAGTAGGCAGATAACCTATGTAACTTAAGAACAGACTGTCACTAGTGTTACCTGGTACAAAAAGTTATAAATGGCCTTTCATTTAATAAAAACCATTTAAACTCACAGTTCTCTGGGTTTTTGTTTTTGTTTGTTTGTTTGTTTATTTTTTGTAAAATCAAGACTTTGACAAATATTTAGAATAAAAGATGGAATTTCTGAGGCCTGCTGCTTCAAAGAAGGTCATTTTAAATCACTGTTGGGGGAAACTAGAGGTAATGTGCCTGCTCCCCAAGCATGAGGACCTGAGTTTAGATTACCTGGAACTCAACCAAAAAGCCAGAAATGGCAACAGGTGCCTGTTACCTCTGCCTTTTAAGAGAGGAGACGGAGGAATCTCTGAAGGTCATTGGCCAGCCAGCCTAACCAACCATTTCAGAAAGAGACCTTGTCTCAAAAAAATAAAAGGAAGGAAGAAAATGGAAGAAAAGCCTGACCTCAGAACTCTGTGCACACACAGAACATCCACGGCCACTGCAAACAAGAAAAACCAAACAAGAGAACTCCTTTTAAGCTTTGTTTTATTGTACAATATAAAAAAAACCCTGCATGGATCTGAAAATTAATCTGTTGAGTGATGGGTGATGTCCTCATTCTTGTGTTTATACTGTTTTATACTACTTTTGCTTGGCTTCTGCAACACTAATGTAACAGAGCTGACAGTCATCATATAACCATTATATAACACCAATTTCCCTTTAAGATATGGAAGGAATGAAAATGTATGCCTTTGGGACATGAACAAAACATTAAGATACTCTGTAATCATCCTAATTCTTACTTCTTTAGCAGGTGGCTCCTTGAAGATAGGAACCTGCAGATTTTCAGTACCATATTACCTTTAGGGCATAGGAAGCATGGGAAAGCCTTCATTTGGGTAAAAGGATGGTGTCTACGACTTCACATCAAAGATCTCAGTTGGATAGCACAATCTGAGTTATACTCTGCTTTCCCATTTATTTTTCACCTCTTTTATCTAATCCATACAAATTTGACTTATATAAGTTAGATAAATATTTTATAGGAATTATAAAGATGAACAGTCTTTAAGTCATTAGAACATATAATAAGGGAAACTTCATGATTTCAGGAATAATCATACATATCTTTCATTTTTGTATTATTTGCAAGTGTGTCCTGAGAAAGAGCTGGGGAAATTGATTTGAGTGCCCTTGCTATTTGGAGAGAGCTTGTTTCCTATAAATACTGGAGATTTTGTGCCCTTAGAGTAAATTGTACAACACTGAATTACCTGAAACATATGTGGAACAAAGATAAAGGATGAAATGTGTAAGTCAATCCAGACAAATGCTTATAAATCAATTGTTTTACTAAGAGTAATAGCAACTTCTTTTTCTAAAATGGAATAATTTTATCACAATGAGTTTGTCTTAATATAGAAACTGATTGATTATGAATTATAATAATGAAGTTTAAAGTCAAAGCAAATAAAATGTGATCTTTAAGTTTTTAAATAGAAAACTGGAAATGGGAGAAAAGTAACCAAATATTCATCAACAAAATGACAATATCCTCATAGTACAGTAAAATCAAATGACATAATAATTGGTTATATGCACTACAATTCTAAACAGAGAACACATGGCTACAATGTGTTCTATAAAATATAAATATAAAAGTATTTTTAAAATTAGCTGAATGTGGTAGCACACACTTTTGTGCAGTGACATGTACCTATAATGCAAGTTCTCAGGAAGAAGAGGCAGGAGGATCTTTGTGAGTTCAAGGTCAGCTTGGTCTACATAGTGAGTTCTAATCGAGCCAGAACTTTACAATTAAACTTTGTCTCAAAAAAAAGTAAAAAACACTGCCATTATATAAAAACAATTTCTTAGGGAAATATTCATAGTTTCATTAGATTTTTAATGTAGATCACCACTCAGATTGTTTTTCTTCCCTGTATGGAGTCATATTGGGAGCTTACTTTTTCTTTCCATTCCTTGCCTACAATGTTCTTCTCAGTGTTTCACTTGTCATTCATGCCTATAGTCCTAATCTGCTTCTTATTCTTGCTTAATTTGGCAGTTCACATGCACTAAAGAGTTTCCTAATCCCTCTCTCAACTCAGTTACCTCTTTCACATCAAAGTCTGCTAATTGTCTTCTTCCTTTGCTGCTTTTATACTTCACATTTCAAACTTTTTGGCTCCATTTCAAAATGATATCATGGTTACCCTCTTCTTGTCCTTTAGGTCTCTAATTCACTATTAATGCCCCAAGACCTTGTGAATCAATCTTATCTAGATTAATCAATTTCTCCATCCCAGCATACTTTATAACATTTATCCCTATCTAAAATTGGTCCTATTAAACTATTATTGATTTCTATTTTATCTATTTTTATGATCAATGTCAACTTCATGTGCCTGTGTTTTCTAAAAAATATTCCAGCCAGTACTCCTGGTGCCTGAAATCCTGCCAGGCAAGCGGTGGAAGATCAGCAAATGAGTAACAGGAAACATGGCCTGTGGAGGTAAACTCCAAGTGATTTTCTTTAGGTTCTGAAAACTGAAGTTAAAATTAAGATTGCCCAGTCAACCCTAGAGAGGAAATCAGAGGCCTTCCTGCTGACCTCTTCCTTTCATGCCTTTGAGAAACCTTCCTTCTGCTATCAGAATGATGTGGATGGCTTCCCATTATCCATTGAAAAATTAGGATGAAGTGTGAAGCATCCCTGTGATATTGATATTTTTACATATAGTTTTGAGCATATTCATTTTTCTTTAATGAGTACTTTATCGATTAAAAAAAGCATTCTTCCTAATTTTTAAAAACATCATAGTCCAGAATTCTCTCTCGAATATCAATTCTGTGAAATATTCTTATTTGCCTTATGACCTCACTAAATACAAGAAAAAATTAATAAAACTTCTAATATCAAAAGGCCAAAACTCCACATTGCATTTTTAAGCATCACATAGGTACAATACCTTAAAAAGAGTTAACCTTAATTTCATATTTATTCTTCTCAGATCTCTGATTTGGTTGAAGACTAAATAGCTATAGTCTCACAGTTAAATTTTAAGTTGTTTAGGAATTAAAAGGATATTCTAGGTCTAAATGTTTTTAAATTGGTAATGAAAGTTAGGATGGAAACTGAGTTAGGTATAGAACTTCAAACTTATTGAGACAGATAGATAATAGAATATTAATATCATTTGCCAAATACATATGGACTAGACATGGGAAATGTAGGTTATACCTTATAATTTTCATAATTGTTCTTATTGTTTTGTGTTGTTATAAGAAAAAGAACCTTTTATTAGACTAAAAGGGGGAGTTGTTGTGTGTGGGGGGAAGATACACCTTAAATTAAAAAAAAAAAAGAAAAGAAAGCAGATAAGAGGGTGAGGGGGAAGAGGGTAAGAAGTTGAGACTAGGAGGGGGAGAAGGGAGGGTACTATGATTGAGATGTAACTTGAAGAAATAAATAAATTAAAAAAAACTTCTAAGGTATCTTTACTTTATATAGGAGAATGCACACACACAATTTTTTAAAGAAAAATATGCCAAAATAATAATGCTAAAACACACCACTCTTTCTTGCTTACCCTTCCCCTCCATCGTGGATTCTACTCTGAAACTTGGTAAAAAACAATGCAGATAACGTATTCCTATGAGTCAGTATAGAGTTTGTTCTGTTTAGTCATTGGGAATTCTGAAATAATGAGTAGCAAACAATTTTTTTTCTATGAGAAATACAGGCATAGGACCCTATAAGAGTATGGTCACAACATTTGCATCAACCAGTCAATACATTCCTTATTTTATGTACATTTCAGTTTTAGGCACTGTATTGAGCATATGGCACTGATTTATAAGCACTGAACCCATGGCCAACAGCATTTCAACACATGTCTGCAAGAAGCATATCTGCCTAGCTTTGTTTTCCTGTGTATAAGGAACACCACATCCCACTCACTCTTAAACACCTAAGCATCACATCAACACTGGGGTCTGTGACCACTGGTGAACAAAGCACAGCACCATGTACAATGGATGAAAAGATTTGTTCATGCAAGGATATTTGCTCAACTATGTTCATAGGAGCTTTATTCATAGTAGTCAGGAACTGGAAAGAATTCAGATGTGACTCAGCAGAAGAATGGATAAAGAAATTGTGGTCCAGTTACACAATGAACTACTACTCAGCTATTAAAAACAAAGAAGTCATGAAATTTGCAAGCAAAGGGATGAACTAGAAAATATCCTAAGTGAGGTTTCCCAGATACAGAAGGACTCACATGGTATGTAGTCACTTGTAAGTGGTTATTAGCCATATAGTACAGGATAATCATACTAAAATCCATAGACCCAAAGAAGCTAAATAACAGATAACCCAAGAGAAGATGCTTGAATCTTACTCAGAAAGGGAAATGACACAAACATTGGAAGCAGACGATGAGAGAGAAGTGGGTGGGAGAAGGGGTGGAGAGGGGAATGAGAGTGGAGATAAGGTGTAGGGAGAGCTGGGGTGGGAGATGCTTGGGAGAGAGAAGAGAGGCTGATGGGGTAGGGACATCTCTGGGACAAGCTAGAGACCTGGGATATGGTAGGTTTCTGGGAATGTATAGGGATGACTCTAGCTGTGACTAGTAGCGGGGGATATGGAGACTGAAGTGGCCACCTCCTATAGCCAGGAAGGATTTCTAATGGAGGGAGGAGGACAACAGCCTACCCACAAAACCTTAGACCCAAAATTTACCCTGCCTACAAGATGTGTAGGGATTAAGATAGAGAAGAGTTTGGTGGAATGGCCAATCAATGACTGGTCCAAGTGAGACCCACCCCAAAGAAGAGAGTTAACTCCTGACACTATTAATGATACTCTGCTATGCTTGCAGACAGGAGCCTAGCATAACCAACTGATTGAAATAGATGTTGAGAACAGCAGCAAAACATTAGATGGAGGTCTGGGTGTCTTGTGGAAGAGTTGGTAGAGGGACAGAATGACCTAGAAGGGACAAGAACTTTACAAAAACCAGCAAAGTCAGCTAAACTAGGCCAATGGGGGTTCACAGAGACTGAACCAACCACCAATCAAAGAGCATACTTGGAATGGACCTAGTCCATCTACACACATGTAGTTGATGAAGAGCTTGGTCTTCATGTGGGTCCTCTAGCAACTGTAGTAGGTGTCATCTCTGACATGGACTTTGTTGTCTGCTTTTGGATCACTTTTACCTAGCTGGGATGCCTTGACTGGTGTCAGTGTTGGAGGATGTATTTAGTCCTGATGGGACTTGATGTACAGGGGCAGGTTGGGACATGGGTTGAGTGGCTCCCATTCTTTAAGAAGATGGAGAGATGGGAGGGGGGGAAGAGGGCAGGAGGAATGGGGCTTTGAAAGGGATGGAAAGTGAGTAAATTAATTAATAAGAAAAATTGACATATAATAAAAAGGAATTAAAGAAAAAGAGTAAATATACGTGACATATTTATCCTTCCCAGGCCTCTGATGTGGTTGAAGATTATTAGATAGTTATAGTCTCATAGTTAAAGTTTGAGTTGTTTAGGAATTAAGAGGATGTGCTGGATCTAAGAAGATGTTTTTAAGTTGGTGGTGCAAGTTAGGATGGAAGCTAAGTTGGATATAGAACTTTAAACTCATGGAGATGGATTCATAGTAGAATGTTAGAGTCAGTTGTCAAATATGAATGGACTGGACATAGAGAATGTATGCTAAAATTATAACATAATTGTGACCTAGTTATTCTTGTTGTTTTGTATTGTATTTGTTATTATAAGAGAAAGATACATTTATTGAACTGAAAGGAGGAGCTGTTGGGGGGCAATGATAAACCTTAAACTTACAAAATAAAAAAGGAAGTGGATGGGGAAGTAGGAGTGGGAAGAGGGTGGGAGGGTGTGACTGGAGGAGGGGAGTAGAGAAGGGATTGGGATTGAGATATAACTTGAAGAAATAAAAAATAAAATTTAAAAAAAAGAAAAGAAAAATGGTTAAAAAGAAAAGAAAAAGATTATTAGGTATAGCCATGGTACTAGCCTTTAATCCTAGTACCAAGGAAACAGAGGCATGCAGATCTCTGAGTTCAAGATCAACCTGGTCTACAGAGTAAGTTCCAGAGCAAACAAACTTAGACAGTGAAGGAAAGAAACCATTGAAAAGACAAAGCTGGTGAAGATGTAATTAAAGAAGGTGGCCATGTTCCAGCCCCCATGTTCCAAGAAGAAATTGGCAGCTTTGGTCATGTCATTCTGGCTTTAGAATCAAGGAATGTATGGCAGGAGTGTCCTTGCATGGAGGCCCAAAGGCCATTGTGTGAGGCTTCCAGCATTGTATCGTATGCAGGCCACTGTGCTTGATGTGTGAGTATTTCTGACATTGTATTGGTTTTGAAGGCATGAAGGATTCTTGGAGAGTAGCTGAAGCTTGGCACTGTGAGAAAGCAGGAGGGGCCACTGGTAAAGGTGCAGTTTCAGTGTCAGTTAAAGCCCATGTCTGTAGGGGCCATGCAAAGAAGTTGAGGCTTGGTACTATAAAGAGAGCCTATGAGGGACTATTGGTGAGAGTGCAGCCTAGTTGCAGCAGAAGACCCCATAGTTTGGGAGATGTCAGCACCTTGGGATGGCCACCAAAATCATCAGCAGCAGAAGCTGTGAAGGTGAAGCCTGGATTGCGTTGGAGACCCCAAGAGGTTAGAGAAGACAGCACTAAGGTATAACCACTGAGGAATGCTGCTACAGGAAATGGAGCCTGCCCAAGAGAAAGAAGTGTGCTGCAGTCAACAAAGATGAAAGGAGTTGGAGAGCTGAAGAGTGATTTACATCAGACATGGAGATGCAGTGTTTGGAGTTTGCCAAGGTGGATTTCAGTCTTGTTTTGGTCCAGTATCTCCTCACAGTGCACCCTTCCCTAAGTTTTGGTTATGTCCTGTGTTATGGTATGTTGGAAATATGGTGTGGTAAAACATCTTTTGGGTATATGCCAAGGAGTGATATAGCTGGGTCTTGAGGTAGAATTGTTCCCAATCTTCTCAGAAAGTGCCAGGTTGATTTCCAAAGTGATTGTATAATTTTTCACTACTAGCAGCAATGGAGAAGTGTTCTTCTTGTTCCACATCCTTATCAGCATTTCCTGTCACTTGAGTTTTTGATCTTAAACATTCTGACAGGTATAAGAGAATCTCAGAATCATTTTGTTTTGCATTTCCCTGATGATGAAGGACATTGAACATTTTTCCATTTGTTTATTTGTTTATTTTACATTCCAAACACAGCCCCCCCCTCCTCTCCTCTCAGTCCCACCATCCCACCTACTTCCCCCATCCCTCCCCATCCTGTATCAACCCACTCTGACACATAAAATTGCATCAGGACTAAGTGCCTCCTCTTCCACTGAGGCAAGACAAGGCAGCTGTGCTGAAGGTGTTTATCAATTGTAGGAGTTCTCTGGTTTAATTTTGGGGGTCACACACACAAATATATATATATATATATATATATATTATCATATCATCTGAGAATAGGGATACTTTGACTTCTTCCTTTCCAATTTTTATCTCCTTGACCTTCTTTAGTTGTCCTATTGCTCTTGCTAGAACTTCAAGTATTGTATTGAATAGATAGGGAGAGAGTGGACAGCCTTGATTGGCACCTTAATTTTAGTGGAATTATTTTAAGCGTCTCTCCATTTAATTTGATGTAAGAAATCTGTTTGTTGTATATTGCCTTTATTATGTTTATGTATGGGTCTTGTATCCCTGTTTTCTCTAAGACTACTACCATGAAAGAGTGTTGAATTTTAGTAGAGGCTTTTTCATTACCTAATGAGATGATCATTTTTTTTCTTTCAATTTTTATATGGTGAATTACATTGATGGATTTTCATATCTTGAACTATCCCTACATCCATGGGAGGAAATTTACTTGATTATGGTGGATGATGTTTTTGATGTGTTCTTGGATTTAGTTTGTGAGTATTTTATTAAATATTTTTTACATCAATGTCCATGAGGACAATTGGTCTGAAATTATCTTTCTTGGTTGAATCTTTGTGTGGTTTAGGTATCAGGGTGACTGTAGCTTCAGAGAATGAGTTTAACAATGTTCTTTCTGATCATCCTAAGTATACTAACACAGACCTAAAAATACACATATTTACTCAATCATAAGTGGATATTGTTCAATACTACTGGATCATCATGCTACAATCCACAGATTCAGAGAAGCTGAGTATCAAGGAGAGCTCAAGGGATAATTTTTAATCCCCCTAAGTAGGGAAGATAAAATAGACATTGGAAATGGATGGAGGGAGGGATCTTGGAAGGAACCCAGAATTGCTGCCATCTGAGAAACCTTATCCAACAGATAATGAGGCAAAGATAAGGAAGTCTTGAGGAAAGGTTGAAGGAGTGTTTGAGGAAATCAGAGGGACCAAGGACTCAACAAGCAGAACTACATTTTAGACTTAGCATTTTCTTTGACCCATGTATCCATTTCTTCTATGGTATCTTCTAGGACTGAGATTCTCTCTTCCATCTTCTGTATTCTGTTGGTGATGATTGCATCTATAGTTCCTGTTCTCTTTCCTAGGTTTTCCATCTCCAGGATTGCCAGTTTGTGTTTTCCTTATTGTTTATATTTATATTTCTAGGTCTTAAACAATTTTATTCATTTCCTTCTCAATGATGGAATTTTACTATATTTCTTTAAGGGATTTATTAATTTTCTTCACCTGCTTGATTGTATTTTCATGTATTTCTTTGAGGAATTTATTTATCCCCTCTTTAAAGGAATCTATCACCTTCGTAAGATTAGATTTAAGTTTGTTGTGTTTTGTTTGTGCTTCAGATGTGTTAGGATATCCATGACTTGATGTAGTAGGACAGCTGGGTTCTGGTGGTACCATATTGCCCTGGGTTTTGTTGATTGCGTTCTTTTTTTTTCTTTAATAATTTATTTATTTATTATTATTATTTTTAATAATTTATTTTTTATTTCTTCAAGTTACATCTCAATCACAATCCCCTCCCTAATCTCCCCTCCAGTCCCACCCTTCCACACTCCTCCCCCTCAGCCCCACCATCCTCTTCCCTTCTATTTTTTTTTTTTTTTTTAGTTTAAGGTATTTATTTTTCCCCCCAACAGCTCTCCCTTTCAGTCCAAATAATGGTTCTTTTTCTTATAACTATAAATACAATACAAAACAACAGAAATAAATAGGCCACGATTATAAGAGTTATATGGCTTAGCATACATTCCCAATGTCCAGTCCATATGTATTTGGCACCTGACTTTAACATTCTACTATCTAACCATCTCCAGAGATGGGGACAGAGCACTTTCAAAGAGGAAGCTAGGCTGGGAAGCTGGGTATGAACCAACCTTTACATGCTACGTGAGA
>CAJQZJ010033776.1:1754281-1768989 GCA_907164525.1 Lophiomys imhausi | reverse complement strand
AGATAGATAGATAGATAGATAGATAGATAGATAGATAGATAGATAGATAGTGATAGCTAGTTTTATGTAGGCTTGAGACAAGCTAAAGCCATTTTGGAAGAGAGAATCTCAATTGAGAAATTGGCCTTACCAGATTGGACTGTGGGCAAGCCAGTGGTGCATTTTCTTAATCGATGATTAATGTGAAAGGGGAATACAGATCACTGTAGGCAGTGTCACCCCAAGGCTGGTGATGCTGGGATATCAAGACAGTAGGTTGAGTGAGCCATGAGGAGTAAGCCAGTAAGCAAAACTCTTCTATGGTCTCTATATCAACTCTTGCCTCCTGCTTCCTACCCTGTTTGAGTTTCTGCCCTGACTTCTCTCACCAATGGAGTGTGACTTGACAGACATAAGCTGAAATGTGCCCTTTCATCCCCAAATGTTTATGAGCATGGTGTTTTATGATAACAGAAGCCCTATCTAAGACATTAGTTATGTTTGTTTATTAATTAATAATACTGCTTGACAGTCTCATGCATATATGTAATATCTGCTGATAACCTTTTCTCTACATTTTCTCTTATTTTCTCTACATACCTATCAATAACTCCAAATCTTTTCCCTAGATAATGGGAAGTTTTGTTTTGTTTTGCTTAGTTTTGTTTTGTGACCAGTTTATTTCAACTAAGGACATTAATGTGGTCTTTGAGTTGGAAATACCCAATGCAACCTGGTGGGATGTGTGGCGAGTATGCAATGGAAAATTATTCCCTGAATTTACCAACAGCAAATTGTTCATCAGTGAGAGGTGGGCCTCTGATCCTCCTCTAATCATCCTTCACTGCTGACAGACACATTCTTTTGGGTGTCTGTAGCTACTATTACTTTGTGATTGAGATAGCAATAGTATATATTTTTTATACAAAAATTATTTTGGAAAATGTAAGTTCTGTTTTCCTTCACAGTCTTCAAAGTAAGTCACAATGAGCAGTCCTTTGGCATTTTATTCACTTTTGGAAATATTTCACTACATTCAAGACAACTTAACATTGAATAATCTCACTTTACAAAGGGATGTTTGAAGAGTGGAGAGAAGACTGACAGGTATGAAGACGGGAGACCGGTTTTTGCTGTAAAGCTCAGAATGGGCTTTGACAGATCTTGACCAAGATCCTAGCCAAGTTATATCCAGATGCCCTCTCAAATCAACTAGCTTCTTGCCAATGAACTTTCACTATTTAACTTATGAGATAAGAAGATATTTGTTCACTGGAAACAAACATATTTTCTAATTTTATAATGATTGATATCTATTGAATAATAGTACAGCAACCAGGTTTGAAATTTAGAAATCAAAAAAACAAAACTGAAATGTGAAAAATGAAATTAAGAGTTAATTCTGTGTCAGGTACTATTACAAATGATAAAATATGCAGGCACTTCTCAATTACGATAGAGCTATATTCTTATAAGCCTACTGAAAATTGAAATAATATAAGTTGATGGTGCGTTAAATGCTTGTGCCTACTGCACATCACAGCTTAGCAGCCCAGCACAGTGAAATGTTAGCCATTCATCTCATGGGAATGTCTGGAAGCTATAGGTTTACACCCTTGCCAACCATCAAGAGATATGATGATATCACATATCATGAGACCTAGAGTAGGTTAGATTTCAGTTATAACAGATTCACATTGCTTTTGTAGTAGCATTAAAAAGCCTGTAAGTTGGACCACTATAAGTCAAGGGCCATCTGTGAATTTAATTCTCCCAGCAGCCCTGTGAAGAGGTCAACAGAAAAAGGCATAGTGATCATATAAACAGAAATTAGAGTTGAATGCAGATATCTGACTTAAGAGTCCATATTCTTGCCTATCATGCTGAGCCTTTTGATTTTCAAAGTGAGAATCAGACACAGCCGGGTTCATTTCTGTTCATTTCTGTCTCAGTCTCTTATGGGGCTTATTATACGTGTGCTTGAATATAATAAATACAACACAAATGTAAGGCCATCCTAAGATAAACAAGAAGGAAATTACTACCATGCCTATTTAAACTTTTAGTGTTCTGTTTCAAATACCTCTAATATTTACTGTGTTTATAGTAATATATAAATAATTTAGGAAGTTTTGTTTCTGATCCAGTAAGATGGTTCAGCATGGAAAAACACTTGCTGTGCAAGCTTGATGACATGTGTTCACCTGCTGAAATCCACAGTGGAAGAAGATAATAGACTTCTAAAAGCATGCCCTCTGACCTACACATGTATAACGCACGCACACACACACACACACACACACACACACACAAACATGCACGTAAGTAGGCACAAATGTATAACACACACACACACACACACACACACACACACAAACATGCATGTAAGTAGGCACAAACATTGCTAATGAAGCATTGTTAATTCTGTAGATGCTTCTAAAAGACTCTCCATGATAGGGCTGAAGAGATGCCTCACTGGTTAAGAGTGCTTTCTTTTACAGAGGACCTAGACTCAGTTCTTAGCACCTACCTGGTAGCTAACAACTTACTTGATAAACCCAGGTCCAGGGAATCTGATGCTTTTTCTGACTGATGTCAGGGGATCCTGTATGCATTGGATACACCTACACACCTTCAGACACATGCACATATACATTAAATAGAAAATAAATTAAAAAGGTTATCCATTGTTCCTTCTTTTAAACAGAAATACTTTGCATCCCTTTTTCTAAATGTCAGATTTAGGAAAAAAGAGGGCCTAAACACAAATTTTGTAGAAGTCTCATAATTTTTCTTCATCTCTCTTCTATATAAAGCTGTTTCCGCTCACTTGCAGCAGAAAGAATAGCTATAGGTACAGGGAAATGAGCAACGGCTGTGGCACCTTTCCCACTCTCACTCAAATATTGAAGGCTAAAATCGAAAGAGTGAACATGCTACAATCACCTCAGCTTTGCAAACTAACACAATAGAGTCAAGGTCATGAGTCCGTGCATTATAAAATGGGAAAAGTGAATACACAGGTCTCTTTCTCCAAGTGTCACACCACATGGGACCTATTGGAACAAATAAGTATGGGTAATTTAAAATATCCCCAGGGGAAAAGGTCCTAAAGTTTCCTCATCCAGCCTGTACTATAAGAATTTCATTCAAAGTATCTTTTTAAAAATGAAAACATCAATTTAAAATATATTGAAAGACACACTGTGTGTATGACATTCCAACACTACAGAAACACATGGGCACAAATGATTGACAGTTGACAGGTGAAATGGATGGTACCTTGGCTTGTTTCTAGCCTGAAAGATTTGGGAGGATATTCCTGGAGCAGAGATCCTCTATAGATGTGGTGGAAATGGAAGGACATGTGTGTAGCCACTCTGATTACAGATGATAAGGAACTACATAAAGGGCTTGCTATAGGTTCTTCTTTTAATTCTTGTTTGACCTCTGTCTTAGGGATTCCAGTGCTATGATAAAACACCACGCCTGAAAGCAGCTTGGAGAGGAAATGGTTTATCTGGCTTACACTTTCACATTACACTCTATCATCAAAGGAAGTCTGAACAGGAACTAATGTTAGAAACCTAGAGACAGGAACTAAAGCAGAAGCCATGGAGGAATGCTGCTTGCTGGCTTGTTCCTCATGACTTACCCAGCAGGCCTTGTTTGTCTGTTTCTTTTTTGAGACAGGGTTTCTCTGTCTAGTAGTACAGGCTTTCCTGGAACTTTTACAGACCAGGCTGGCCTCGAACTTACAGAGATCCACTTGCCTCTGCCTCCCAAGGGCTAGGATTGAAGGTCTGTGTCACTACTCAGGACTTCAGTAGGCTTTCTTATGCACTAGGGCCACCTGCCATGCTGGTACCACCCAAAATGGGTTGTACCCTCCTACATAATTCAGTCATGAAAATGCCATATAAGAAAATAGCTACAGCCTTATCTTTTTTTGATAAATAAATTTATTTATTTGTTGCTTCAGGTTACATCTCCATCATATTGTCCTCTTTCCCCCTTCCCAGCCCCGCCCTCCCACCCTCTACCCCCTAACCCTTCCATCTTGCTCCTCCTGAGTGGAGTGTCCCTACATAATAGTCCCTCAGCCCAGTTCAGAAGTCATATGAGGGCCAAGAGCCTCCTCATACACTGGGGGCCTAAAAGACAGTACCAGCAGTGAAAAGTATCTCATTGTCAGGGAGAGAAAACTAAAAAACAAACAAACAAAAAATAAAAAGTTTATGTCCATGTTCCCTTTGGTGCGTAGGTTGTAGTATAGATGTCCTGTATTATATAGCTAAAATCCTACTATAAGTGAATAGATGCCATGTGCATCCTTCTGAGTCTGGATTAGCTCACTCAGGATGGGCTTCTCTAGTTCCATCCATTTGGCTGAAAATTGCATAATTTCATTGTTTCTGATAGCTGAGTAATATTCCATTGTGTAGATGTACCACGGTTTTTTAATCCATTCTTCAGTTGAGGGACATCAGTGTTGTCTCAAGTTTCTAGCTATTACAAATAAGGCTGCTATGAACATGGATGAGGAGACTTCCCTATGATTCCATGAGGAGTCATTTGGATGTATACCCAGAAGTGGTATGGCTGGGTCCTGAGGCAAAGCTATTCCAAGATTTCTAAGATTTCGCCATAATGACCCCATAGTGGTTGCACAAGCCTGCACTCCCACCAGCAATGGAGGAGGGTTCCCCTTTCTCCACACCCTCTCCAGAAAGTGCTGTCATTTGAGCTTTTGATCTTAGCCATTCTGACAGGTGTGAGATGGAATCTCAGAGTCGTCTTGAGTTGCATTTCCCTGATGATTAAGGATGTTGAGCATTTCTTCAGGTGTCTCTCGGCCATTAGGGATTCCTCCTTGGTGAATTCTCTATTTAGCTCTATTCCCCATTTTTTGATTGGATTATTTGGTTTCTTGGCATTTAATTTATTGAGTTCTTTGTAGATTTTGGATATTAGCCCTCTGTCAGATGTGGGGTTGGTGAAGATGTTCTCCCAGTCTGTAGGCAGCCATTTTGTTTGAATGACAGTGTCTTTTGCCTTACAGAAGATTTTCAGTTTCATGAGGTCCCATTTATTGATTGTTGGTCTCAGGTCCTGAGCTGTTGGTGTTCTGTTCAGGAAGTTGTCACCTGTGCCAATGAGTTCGAGGGTTTTTCCCACTTTTTCTTCTAGTAGATTTAGTATGACTGGCTTTATGTTAAGGTCTTTGATCCACTTGGATTTAAGTTTTGTACAAGGTGATAAGTATGGGTCTAATTTCATTCTTTTGCAAGTGGACATCCAGTTGAACCAGCACCATGTGTTGAAGATGCTGTCCTTCTTCCATTGTGCCGTTTTGGCTTCTTTGTCAAAAATTAGGTGGCCATAGGTGTGTGGGTCCATTTCTGGGTCTTTAATTCAATACATTCATCTACCTCTCTGTTTCTTTCTTTTTGAAAATAATTTATTTTTTATTTCTTCAAGTTACATCTCAATCACAATCCCCTCCCTACTCCCCGCTCCAGTCCCACACTTCCACCCTCCTCCCCCTCAACCCCCCATCCTCTTCCCCCTTTTTTTTTTTTAGTTTAAGATATTTATTTTTCCCCCCAACAGCTCTCTCTTTCAGTCCAAAAAATGGTTCTTTTTCTTATAACTATAAATACAATATAAAACAACAGAAATAAATAGGCCACAATTATAAGAGTTATATGGCTTAGCATACATTCCCAATGTCCAGTCCATATGTATTTGGCACCTGACTTTAACATTCTACTATCTAACCATCTCCATGAGTTTAAAGTTCTATATCTAACTCAGCTTTTATACTAACTTGCCTCATAATTTTAAAAATATCTTCTTAGATCCAGAACACCCTCTTGATTCCTAAACAACTCAAAATTTAACTATGAGACTCTAGCTATCTATTCTTCAATCACCTCAGAGATCTGAGAGGGATAAATATATCTGATTATACAGGAAGTGCAGGGCCTGCAGCTTCCAAAACTAAGAAATGACATACCAGTGGCTGCCTGGACAGTTCCCATTTTCTCTCCATACATTACAGCATCAATCTTCAGCCATTTGGCCCCGTTTCTCTGACAGATATTGATTGTAGAGCAGGAATTATGAAGGACTTACCTACCCTGTCTTGGCAGAGCTAGGCTGTCGACTTATCTGCTTCCAAGTTTTGGCCTTTTTGGACAGAAGTCTGTCTACAGTTGAAGCAAGGGATTTTTCTTGCCAAGAGATAGGCTTGCCATTAATTCAACCATCTCCCACTGGAGATTCTTCGATGCTCATCTTCTACTTGGAGTAGAATAGGGGGTGCTGTCAGGAGCTGACATGTCTCGATATCAAAAAATCTTAAGTTAAGAAAACATCTTTGAATGCCATGTTCTGCAGATCTCTTGAGGTTTTTGAAGATGCCCTATCTATCTCTTATATTTAGATAAGCAAATATTGCTTGTCTCTTAGCAACTTGATTTCTGAGTAGCTTAGAAAATAACTGTGATAGACTGTCATAGTAACTAACAAAATGACACGTTTTCATGACTATTAGTTTCCGTTTCTTAATTATCCTAAACAGTTTATGTGGGTTGGTAGCAAGAGGTCAAAACTTGACATTTCATTTTTAAGTATTACTACGAACAATACCTTTAAGAAGCGTTACCCTTAATTTTGTATCAATATACAAAGATCAATACCAATGTGGCCAAATATAATCTTAATTTTGTATCAATATACAAAGATCAATACCAATGTAGCCCAATACAATCTTAATTTTACATCAATATACAAGTGTCAATACCATTGTGGCCAAAAATAATCTTAATTTTGTATCAATATACAAAGATCAATACCGATGTAGCCCTATACAATCTTAATTTTGCATTAATATACAATGATCAATACCAATTTAGCCAAATATAATATTAATTTTGTATCAGTATACAAAGGTATAAGGCCATATTCAATAATCTGTCCTTTTTGCTTGATCTTTCCTATACTATGTCTATGTCCCATTTCTCTCAAGTCTGTTCACTCCTATATAGGAGAGAAAGAAGGATACAGAAAAGAAAAAGAGAGAAGTCCCTGGGTCTAACCTCCAAAACCCATTTAACAAGACCATTTAACAGCTTGTAGTCTTTTCCCCTAAATAACAAACTTTTCTATTATCTATCAAATAACCAAAGTGGGGGGAACACACTCCGCACCTTCTGGGGATGGGACATTGTTCTCTTAAAATGACTTCCTGCTGATTTGGGACGTAGTAAACCTGTTCGGGGCCCAAATAAGAATGGAAAAATGGTTAAAAATGTTAATAGAATCATTTGATGTTCAGTTCTTTTGTGCTCAGATATTTAGATGTCCTACGAAGTTCATAGACAGAAGCTGATCTTCAGAGCTTTACTGAAGATCTGGCTGGAGTAGTCTGTGGAGCTGAACGATCTTAGCGATTTTGAGTTGTTGTGGTTGTAGACTTTTGAGGAAACTGCTATTGAAGAAGTCTGCAAGGCTGGATCATCTGGGCCACTCGTCTTCTTTGGTGTCTTATCTGTTTTTTCTGCTGAGGTTTCCGTTGTCCAGTTGTCCCTGGATTCCTTTAATGGATGCTTTAAATCTCCTGGAAAGATAAGAACAGAGCCCTGCCCTAATCCTAACTCTGGGGCAATTACCTTTTTTTTTTGAGGGGGGGTTAAGTAATATTTTTCCTGGAGAAAATTTGTTTTTTTGACAATATATAAAGTATTACCTTTCAATACGGATTAAAGAAGAAATTATTTTGATATTTTGGAGCTAAACAAACCTTTAGTGTATATATTTTGAGATCTCAAAGGACAATTTGTTTGAAATGCAGCCTGCCTTTTGTAAGTAGCTTTTAAACTTAAATCTTTCCAAATCCTATGTGCCTGTCTCTGCATTCTAAGTTTTGGGATCAAAGACATGTGGTTCCCAACTGATGGGATTAAAGATGTGCTCTGTTTCTATACCAATACCATGCTGTTTTTACTATTATTGCTCTGTAGTACAGCTTGAAATCTGGGATGGTGATATCTCCAGATGTTTTCTTTTATTGTACAGGATTGATTTAGCTATTCTGGTTTTTTTGTTGTTCCATATGAAATTGAGAATAGCTCTTTCCAGGTCTATTAAGAATTGTGGTGCCGGGCAGTGGTGGCACACGCCTTTAATCCCAGCACTTGGGAGGCAGAGGCAGGCGGATCTTTGTGAGTTCGAGGCCAGCCTGGTCTATAAAGTGAGTCCAGGACAGCCAGGGCTACACAGAGAAACCTTGTCTCGAAAAACCAAAAAAAAAAAAAGAAAAAAAGAAAACCAACCAACTTTAGCCGGGCGGTGGTGGCGCACGCCTTTAATCCCAGCACTTGGGAGGCAGAGGCAGGCGGATCTCTGTGAGTTCAAGGCCAGCCTGGTCTACAAAGCGAGTCCAGGACAGCCAAGGATATACAGAGAAACCCTGTCTCGAAAAAACCAAAAAAAAAAAAAAAGAATTGTGGTGGCTGGGCTGGAGAGATGGCTCAGCCGTTAAAGGCTAGGCTCACCACCAAAAATAGAAGAATTGTGTTGGTATTTTGATAGGAATTACATTGAATCTATATATTGCTTTTGGTAGAATGGCCATTTTTATTAGGTTGATCCTACCTATCCATGAGCATGGGAGGTCTTTCCATCTTCTAAAGGCCTCTTCCATTTCTTTCTTCAGGGGCTTGAAGTTCTTATTGTACAGGTCCTTTATTGCTTGGTTAGAGTTACCCCCAGGTATTTTATATTGTTTGTGGCTATTGCGAATGGGGTTGTTTCGCTTATTTCTTTCTCAGTCCATTTGTTTGTGTTATATAGAAGGGCTTCTGATTTTTTTGAGTTAATTTTGTATCCAGCCACCTTGCTGAAGGTGTTTATCAGCTGTAAGAGTTCTCTGGTGGAATTTTGGGGTCACTTATGTATGCTATCCTATCGTCTGCAAATAGGGATAATTTGATTTCTTCATTTCCGACTTATCTTTTTAAAATTTTTTAATTGAAAGAATTTTAATTTTGTGAATTTCACATCATGTACCCTGTTCCTTACCATCTCCCTCCTCCCCCCAGACCTACCCTTCCCCGCCTTGCAATCTGTTCCAGCATAGAAAATAGAAGCTCATTGTAGAAGTTGCAGTGTATCTCAGTATGTTCCACAATATTCCCCTTTTTCCACACATTCTGCTTGCAAGTATTCATTATAATGAGTCCTTGGTCTGGAACAAGTCTCCTGGTTTCTGCTACTCTATCAGTGCTGGAACCTCACTAGAACTCCTCTCAGATATGCTGTAGCTGTCCTGTGTCATGGAGATCCTGCAGTCCTGGATTGTGAAACTGACCTCTTCTTGCACTCCAGCAGTTCATCCATGGGGTAGATGTTGTATTGGGCCAACTCAAAGCCCTGGTTCTGGACCTGCAACCCCCACTTGCTTGGCCAGTTCTGCTATAGAAAGGTGTGGAGCCTGTGAAACATTTTCTCAGTCATGGCTCCCTCTTGTCAGATGACTCTAACTTATGTTAAATTGAATATATATATATATATATATATATATATATATATATATATATCATCTCAAAATAATTCCGAATCCTGGAGAAACATGACTGAGGTTTGACTCAAAGCTTTATACTTACCAACTATTAGAGGCTGCGTTTCATCAAACTTTGTCTCTCTGGTATATACTGCAGATAATAATATTTAAAGATTTCATGAAGTATAAATGAGTTAAATGCAAGTAAAGTACTCATCAGCATGGTTAGCTCATAGAACTCAGAATAGCATATCCATAAATACTCAGATATGCAGAGATAATAAATTGGATTTCTCTCTGGAGAAAACCCTCAGGCTCTTACTTTTTATAACATTTAGACAAAGAAAATAGAAAAGAAACTGCATATTTTATTTGGAGCAGTTTGGTCATCCTGGCAGCACTCAGAATGAATTTCATAATTTTTGGGGACCCCTTCCTTTCAAAGATCACTGAGGCATAGCTATTGATGATTACAAATAAATGTTCCAAATAATAAGTGGAATTAAAATGAGTAGAAACCACAGTTTTAACACGGATATGGAGAGGTTCACTGTCAGCAAAGCTCCTGCAAACCGAGGTCCAATTTCTCTGCTAATTAAGTTCCTTGAGAAAAATAAAATAACCTCTTATTTTTTATTTTTCTTAGTTTTAAATTACATTATTTATTTATGTATGTGTGTACATGTAAAGTCAGAGGATCTGATTAAAATAATAGGCAATTTGTTGTGAACTATATAGGTGGTGATATCACAATTATACTTCAGTTTTGCGATGCTCTTTTCATGGGAATTTTTCTGAAAAGCTTTTTGATCTTCCATGTAGAACAGTTAAAGACATGTGAATTCTCAGCCTGAATGACTTTGCATGATTGTGTTTGAATTTGTGATTGAATATTAAATGGTGTCCTTGAAACCTGTGTCCCCAAACTGCATTTCAAGAAAAAATTCAACAAATTATAAAGATAAAACTCAAAACCAAAATCAAAACCGTTTGCTCTTACAGTTAACACACACACCATATCCCATTTGGTGTTAGAAGGAAAATTTAGTGTGAAAATACATTCTTTATGGCACCAGTTGTGCAGAAGAACCCAAAGGGACCTACTTGAGAAAGGAGTGTTTCAGTATGCACTGCTGCTATCTGACAGCTAACTGATTTTAATTTAAGAGTAAGTGCCATATGCATGGTAATTTTGCAGTATAGACAGTTTTGTATTGTTTTTTTTAGTTAGTTAGTTAGTTAGTTAGTTTATGCATTGCTCTTCATAAATATCTGAAAAACAAGAAAGAAAACAATTAAAGAATTATTTGCCAGTTTCTATGTGGGCAGGAAGTTAAATAAATCATTGAGATTAAGTGATATGGGAAAAATAGTCATTTTGTTACAGAAAAAAATGTAGATTAACCACCCTCCCCTCCTTTTTTTTTACAATGAAAAATTGTCATACAAATTAAACTATCAGTATCAGAAAATAATCATATTGACCTATAGAAATTTGGGTACATACCCACTATTTTATATTGGTATAGATTCAAGGTGAGAGAGGTAGGACAGGAAAGTATTACCTAAGTCACAAAACTGACTGATAAATGTTTGCTATTGTAAATAGCTGGGCCCAAGAGAGAAGTGACCACTGCCCATAACATGCAGGATTCCTCTAGCCATACACTACCAGGTTCACATCATCAGAAGCCACTGCAATGTAGAATGCAGTGTAATGGGCTGAAGCCGCCATTCAGTGAGGTATAAGGATATGCTTCCTTAAATGACTGAGTAACTGGGATGTCAGTTATGGATATTGGGGCAACGAATTTCCAAAATGTATTAACATTGAAACAGACTACTTAACAAGAATATAGTTCCATTTACAGGACTCACTTCTTACTCTCAGCATCCATCTGTATACTATGACTGTCTCTAACACAGAAGCCATGGCCAGTGAAACTTGCCCAGCTTTCCACTGTCCGATTCTTCATCTTCAGCATCACTATCCATGACACTTAGAAGATCAGACCTCTGCTCCTGATTATGCCTTCACTCAGTTATGCCTTCAAACATAATATGTACACGGTACTCTTTGAAGTGCTGTTTTTTTTAATAAATAAATTTATTTATTTGTTGCTTCAGGTTACATCTCCTTCATATTGTCCTCTTTCCCTCCTTCCCAGCCCTGCCCTACCACCCTTTACCCCCCAACCCTTCCATCACACTCCTCTGGAGTGAAGTGTCCCTAAATAACAGTCCCTTGCCCCAGTTCAGAAGTCATATGAGGGCCAAGAGCCTCCTCATACAATTGGGGCCTACAAGGCAGGACCACCAGGGAAAAGAATAAAACAGCAAAGAAAAATTCAAACATCAGAAAGCTTATATCAACAAATAGGGGTTGGGGAGGTGATGCAGTAAGGAAGAGCACAGGCTCTTTCAGAGGATCACAGTTGAGTTACCTGAATCCTCATAATGGCTCACAACTACCTGTAATTCCTGGTCTGGCCTCCACAGACACTGCACACACAAGGGGTACATAAATATATTCAGGCAGGGCACTCCTATGCATAAAAACATAATGCATATTTCTTTAAAAGTAGAAGAAACAGAGGAACAAATAAATGAACACAAAATGTACTTGATCACTAGCATTTGTATGAGGAAAAAATAGACCTCATATAGAGTGTTATCAGAGGAGAGAGGGAAGTGTCATTTTGCACACATGGTTAGGGGAGGGCTCTATATAAGATGCATTTGTACAGGTCTTAGTGAGGGAGGGAAACCACACAAGTACCACACAGCATTCTAGATGGGACACTTGACACCTTAGTCACCATCACGTCTTTGGCCAGTGCTGTTACTGACTCCAGAAACAACAGAAAATTATCAGAATGGAAATTGGTATGAACCTACTTACATTTTTAAGACATGATTATACCATGTGACAGGAAATTTAGACTGTAATGGAAAGAACAGAAAGAAGGAAAGCATTGAGGGAGTAGTTTGATACTCTACATTGACACTAGGTATATAATATAGAGGTAATAGTACAATACGAGTTGTTATTTGCATGTATGTACACTGTACTCTATCTCAATGTGTAAATACATTTTCATGCATGTTGGCTATATATGCACATGTGTATGTTTAATGTATTATATATACACTTATTTATATTACATATTTAATAATTTGAGAATTATTTCATGCTGATTCCTTTGAGCAATTTGTGTTGTCCTCCATTTCACCAAAATGTGCTCAATATCACTAAATTAAGTGTTTAATCCTGGGGGGATGTATGAGTTGTGTCTAGTTGTTGTTATTATTATTATTATTATTGTTACTATTATTATGTGTAGTAGTATTTTATTATGAGTAAATGCTATAGACTTGGGTCTATCTTCTAAGTTCCAATAAGGTTTTGTTTTTTTCTTTAAAATAGCATTTTTGTGAATGGTGTAAGTCAGTAACTAGTTAATGCTCTTAATGGAAATAACCACAAAGTAGATATCTAGGTACTGTGACTGTATCATCCACTGTGAATGTTTGTCTCAGTTATTGTTGGGCTAGTGACATACAAAACAGTGGATGTAAATGTACTCCCATGAAACTTTATATGAACACTAAAATTTGAATTTATGAAATTTTCTCCCATTTCTAAAACATACTAAATTGCATATATTCTTTTTAAATTTACTTCAACCACTTAATAGAAAAAAGTTCATCCTGAGTGAGTTAACCCATACCCAAAAAGATAGACATGACATCTATTCACTTATAACTGTATTTTAGCCACATAGTACAGGATAACCATCCTACAATCCACAGATCCAAAGGAACAGGAGCACAGACTTTGTGACCTGTTAGTGGGACACTTTAACCTAGTGGAGCTGCCATGTAGGCCCCCAGTGCAAGAAGAAGCTTTTAGCCCTCACGTGAGTGATGGACTTGAAGGGGGCTGATATGTGGGGCACCCCACACTGGAGGAGTAGAATAGGTGGGAGAAGCGGTAGAGGGTGGGAGGGTGGAACCGGGAGGGGTGGAGGGAGGGGACTGTGATGGAGATGTAACTTGAGTTAATAAACAAATGTTTAAAAAATTCTCACCACACACTTTCTATAAAAACAAGAGGACCCAAGTTAAAGGTGATGCACACACTGTGGTTTGTAGACTCCTAGCATTAAGTAATTAATGGCTTAGATCCTTCATCTGGGGCTCATTGTTTTCTCTGACTCTAGTTTTAAACATCTTCACTGACTACTGGTAATCTTTTTCTTCTGTGAAACTAACGTGCATCTGCAAGGAACTCCTCCGAACAGACTCCAGATTATGCATCCAGAAAAGACTAGAAGAAAGTCTCTTCCCTTTCACAATATCAACCTTTCCAAGGTTAAATCAAACCTCTTAGATGCTCTTGGAATCCTCTCCACATATTCTTGTCTAGTGTCTGCTCTTCTGTCAGTGGCTAATTTTCTAATTACTTAAAGTAAATCAACATAAGCTAACCAGAGAATGTTGCTTGCTTGCCTACAGAATGTGCTAAGAAATAATGAAGTATAAATATGGGAGGAGGGCATTGTGGGTTTATTTTATAACCTTTCTCTCTCTCTCTCTCTCTCTCTCTCTCTCTCTCTCTTGCTGAAATATAACCTAGTCAGTTGCCATAATGCCTGGTCTATAAATGATCATACAATCATTATTCCCATGATGATCAGTGCTTTATTAGCATGTTCTACTACACTTGCACACATTTCCTTAGTACCTAATTTCTATAAACTGTAATACATAGATATGGCTATTGAAAAATTAATAATTGCATAAAAATTAAAATTACAAAAATAAGAAGAGACATTAAATCACCACTAAAAATCTACTTTTATCTCAGAATGGGATCTAACAAAGCTAACCAGAAAATAAGTTATTAAAATAGTTTTTCATTTCTTCCCAAATGACTTTACTTAAAATGTTCTTTTCCCCAAGTATCCTAATTGCATCCTAACTGTGTTTTTCTATAAGATGCTGCTATATTATGGTTATTCAATTTGACAGCAGGAAGAACCATCTAAAATGTTAAGGAGATATTACAGAATGCAAAATAGAAGCAGCACCATGATTTTGTAGATGAACACACACACACACACACACACACACACACACACACACACACACACACACA
>CAJQZJ010033776.1:1699091-1754271 GCA_907164525.1 Lophiomys imhausi | reverse complement strand
ACACACACACACACACACACACACACACACACACACACACACACACATATATATATATATATATATATATAGAGAGAGAGAGAGAGAGAGAGAGCATTTAGTTCTAAATACCTAATTCAGTTGGTATTAAAAATTGTGTTTAGGCTTTAGAGAGATAGCTCAATGGTTAAGAGCACTGGCTTAGAGTTTCTATTGCTTTGTCAAAACACCATGACCAAAAAGCAAATAGGGGAGTAAGGGTTTATCTGTCTTACACTTTTAGATTATTGTTCATTTTTGAAGGAAATGAAGACAGTAATCCAAACAGGCAGGATCCTGGAGGCAGCAGCTGATATAGAGGCCATGGAGAAGTGCTACTTACTGGATTGCTTCACATGGCTTGCTTAGTCTGCTTTCTTATAAAACCTAGGACCACCAGTCCAGGGGTGGCTTCAACCTCAGGGGGCTGGACTCTCCCATACTGATCATTAATTGAGAAAATGCCTTACAGCTACTTCTCATGGAGGCATTTCCCCAACTGAGGCTCCTTCCTCTCTGAAGACTCTAGCTTGTATCAGATTGACACACAAACCAGCCAGTTACAGAACATATCACTCTTATAAAGTCCCACAGTTCTGTTCCCCAAGACCCAAATCAAGGAGTAGCTCACCTCTACCTGTACCTCTACTTCTAGGGTTTCCTACATACTCTTCTCACCTCTGTGACCATTCTCATTCAGAGGTTTGCCTCTGAATACTTTAAAAATATTTTGTCTATTCCTATCAAATTGCAACTCTGTACCTTTCAGCTACAGGGATTACCTGAATGACTATAGACATATAAATATATATTCCAAAATGACAAGGAATAAATTTCAAATGAATTACCTAAGTAAGCGAGATAAGAGTTAACTTTCTGTAAATACTTTGCTTCGTATAACTTTATCCAAATATCAAATTAATAAAATAAAAGTAATATAGTTGTGATTTTTCAACAAAAAATACTGTAATATACAAAAACTGTATTTAACTGAACCAACTTAGGAAATTTTCATTATGTACCTCCCAGGCTCTGGGCTGAATGATGGGCAGTGGCATGAGGTGCGCTTCCTGGCCAAGGAAAACTTTGCAGTCCTCACAATTGATGGAGATGAAGCGTCAGCAGTTCGGACCAACAGTCCTCTTCAAGTGAAGACTGGCGAGAAGTACTTCTTTGGAGGTAGGAATGTCATGGATTAGGTTACCCAATACTTAAAAAAAAGAATTTTTCAAAAATTTATTAAGTACTTACTTGTATTTAATCCAAGGAACTCTGTAGATCTTGGGATAAAACAAGTAAAGTATAATTCCAATGAATTAAAAAGTTTAAGAAATTGCTGCCTCACAATAATGATATTAATGTGGTGACACTACCTTTGATTCAAATCTTCAAAGCACAAATCATGAGACTCTGTGTAATTTATATAATATTGTCTTCTAGGATAAGTAACTTATATGATTGGTCACTCTCTATATAGAAAGTTTTCCCAAATCTTAGTCAGTACTCAAGTGTCTATTTATATATTCCTATCCTGCCATATTTGTCTTGTTTTACTGAAGTTGTTAGAGTAATTCTACCTGAAAGAACTCATTTTGTCTGTCTGGTTTTAAGCAGTATCCTCTAGTCCTAGAGAACTCCCTAGAATGACAGATATAAAATAAAAATTTATGAATGAATTAGCAAACTGTAAAATAGAAAAGATAATCTTTTTATTGTAAATTGTCTGAAAAAAAGAATTATATGTCCTGACAGTTGCTAGCTCCTGATTATAAGACCATGTGCTTCTGTGTGGGGAGTTTTGGTGGAAGGATAACTTAGAGAAATAAGTTCTGAGTCATTAATTCATGATATTTGCTGGGTATTTGTAATATGAGTTTTAAGGGTTCTCAGTGAATATTTGATGAGTCAATGAAAGTAAGACAAGATGTCTCCTGAGTGAAAGAATGGGGTTGATTGACATAAACAAAATCCATTTATTCAAACAATAGTTTCCCTACAAGTACATATTGAACATGTTCAGCTTTGGGCCAAGAACTCCCATGGGTGTCTTGGTGAATGGATTGTAGTTGTCAGAGAAAAAGCTTTTGACAGTCTGCACTAATCTCTTGTTTGTAATGCTGCTGGCCATGGATGAAGTCACCAAAGGCTTATAGCAGTATCTATCCATCTCAGTCCAGTGGATAGACAAACTGCTGAAGACTCACATTTGTGGTATAGATTACAGGATGTGGTATTCTGTACTTTATTGCTTTATAGATTTGAATTTTCAAAACCCTGTCAAGAGAATCTTAAGTTCCTCTTGGGTCTTTGTCCTGCTTCCAAGATATGCTGCCAGCAAAGAATCATGATGGTTTTGTTTTATTATATCCTCATCAACTGAGTCCTCCAAGTGCATAAAAAACACATTGCAACTCTAAATATCAGCTCTAACTGGTAGAATTTAATATACGGGGTGAGGTACTGAGACAGTGAAGAATTATAAGCTGCAAGCAGTTCTGAGACATACATTCTCAAGAACAGGATAGAGATGGATCTGAACTAATGCCCACCATGCCCACCTTGAGATTCCTCCTAAAGGCAGCAGTTACTAGAAGGAAGAAATAAGGAAGGATAAAGACTAATGACATTCCTGATCCCTGAAAGCCCTAATTAAAGGCTTGTAATAAGTGAAGCCTCTGGCTGTGTATCATCATCTTGGTTGTGTATAATAGGGTGTGCTCCCACATTTCTGTATCCGCTCACTGGAAAATCTAGGACAGGTCAAGTACCTGATCACACACTTTCTTCATTTGTTCATAGGTGAGAATAGGCAAACCACAAAGAAAGGAATCATTGAAGGTAGTTTTCAGTGAAGGAGGTCACAGCTGGTTTAGCAGCTATCTCTACCTCTCAACTGGAATTTCTTAACACTTCATTAATTTTAATAATTGAGATAACAATAAAACAGGCAATTATATTTATTTACCAACCAATTACTGGCTAATAGGCTTTTAGATATAGGCCAGGGCCCATGGTTATATGGGTACAACGTTAAGTTTCTAGCATTACTTGGGCTGCTATTTTTAATATCCACTCTGTTTTCATTTGAAAGGAAATAGCTGTGGTTAAAAAAAAAATCCTGTTGGCTTGTATTGAAACAGGCAAGTCTAAAAAGCACAGATTAGGCATGCAGCTCACAAGAAGGTGCCTGATGTGGGAGGCGATTAGATAGAAGGGCTGGCCTGAGTTTCATACAACTGGTACTAGTGAAGTTTAATGAAGGGAGGATCATTCCATTTCTAGTTTCTAATCTAAATTTACCACTATGCACATGTCTAGTCACTTTCACCTACAGTAGCAGGGCCATATAGAGTGAGATGCTCTAATCATCCACATTTATGTCCTCGTGTTTTCTTTCTGAAGTCAGGAAGTATAAGATCAAAGTGCTGTTACATGCAGTATGTTGAGAACTGTCATCTTGACTTTCAAACTGTCATTTTCTTATTGAGGTTTTCACTGTATAGAATGGAGGGATGGCTAGGAGGATGTTGAGAGAACACAAGAATTTCTGGTCTTGTGAGGAAGCTAATCTCATTGTGAGGATTCTACTCTCATGATGTAATTATCTTCCAGAGACCCTAAATTTCAGACCCAAACGATGGCAGGGGTGGTGTTAAATTTTCCAGATATAAATTCCAAGGAGGGCACATAGGTAGTCTGTAACAGTAGTCTTTCAGTCTTCATTAAATTAGACCAGAAGTTAAGCAGCTAATTAGATAGAAATGCATATCTTTACAAATACAAAATATTTTCCTATTGGACTTATTTAGGAGGATTGTCGCAGGTCTTGTGCTTCTCACTTACTGATGAAATAATGTCAGTCTTCCCGTGTAGATATGAGTGTCTAAAATTTTCTTATGGACCTTACATGCTCTATAAATTTCTCATGTAAACCTTCTAGATGGAGTCCCAGAACCCACAGGGTTGGCTGGCCCATTGCACAATCTTTCAACAACCTGGTAGCATCTGACTTAGGTCACATTTTTTTTTTTTTAAGTTTCTGAAGTTTATTTACTAGCTCCTTTTTGCTTCATTCCAAAATTACAGGATCAAGAAGTATTGTAACTGAATTTTTGCTATTTTATGGCTTCTTCTTTCTTCCACCCTGTTAATCATTGCAACTATGGAGCGATCCCTTCCAGTCTTGGGGAGTAATTCTATTTTGAGTAGCCCAGTTATTTAGAATTTGCTTCACATAATGTGAATGCATTCCTTATAAAATCATGGCCTCTTTAAGCCACCTTAGATCTGTCATTTCTATAGGATGCCATTCATCAAATCCTTGTTTCCCCAGCAACCATATGCTGGGAAAGCTGATGGTGGTACCCCAGGGGTACCCTTCTTCCCACTATGGCAGCATGGTTAGTTCAAGAGATTAACCCTTTCTCTCAAAATGGGCTGATTTATCAGACTGTACTGCAGCCTTTTCAGCCTTTCTCTGACCCAACAGCCCTCTGACATATTTCTTTCCCTCTTTCCTCCTGCAAGAAACTCATGCTTTCTTGCTCGTTCACAGGGATTGTACTTTCTTGTTCTCCCTTTTCTGGTGTTCCTCACTTCTGAAGTGTTTCCACTCCCACCTGCAATTTTTCTACATGCCCAACTAATTCTGCAAACCTTTCAGAAAAGAGAAAGTACAGCAACCCCTTTTGTTTCTCTAATTAAGTCTTTTTTTTTTAATTTCTCAGTCCCCTACATTTCCACCTGCAGTTTTTCCAGTTGCTCATCCATTCTGCCAACATTTCTTAAAACAGAATATAGGGAGAAAAAATAATAAGAGAAAACAGAAATTCCCTCTGGGAACAAAGTGGGGGGATATGCCAGTGGTAGCAGCTGCAATAATTTTTATTTTTTTCTGGCATCTTGAAACAAAATATCCATTCTTTTTCATCACCTGCCATTTCCTCTAAGGCATTTGAAATCAAATTTTCCATTCTGCCTAGTTCCACCTCTGGGTGCCACTTGTAGCTGGTGTTTACTACTTTATGGGTTCTTTCTTCCACCCTTCCCCACCCCTATTCTTCCACCCTTTCAACCCCCTAACACTTGATAGGTGCTTTCTTTTACCTTCAAGTCCTCTGAGTGTCTGTGTGCATATTTCCTTCTGATAAGGACACTATGTACAGGCCTATACTCCACCCTAGTCATCTTCACTTCATCAAAACTGAAGGGAGGAGAGTTTCATTCCTGCTCACAATCTGAGGACAGTCCTAAAAGGTAAGTCATGGGGCAAGGTAGTGCTATAAAGTCAGGAGTATATGGCAGCTGCTTGTTCATATCTCATTGAACAATGAAGCAGAGATAAGACTGTAAATATGGTTGAACAGTTAATCCCAAGACCTGTACATTAGAACTCTACTTGTTCCAGAAGGACCCATCTCCCAAATGTTCCTCAGCATCCCAAAACAGTACCACTAGCTGGCATCCAAACATTCAAATATATGAACCTATAAGGGGCATTTTACATTTAAATCATGACATTTTCCAGTTACCATATTTCCTAAAACCTACTCCAAATTCTAGTTTTGTATTATCTCTTTTCAAAGATGGATCTTACAGAAGTTGAACATCAGTCACAATTGAAGAAAGAATAACTAAATGGAAGAGTCAAACAAACACTATCAGGGAAAATTAGGGAACACTGGATAAGATGATCATTGTTGGCCAAATTCACAAAAGGAATCTTATGACTTCTAAATATAGTATAAAAGTGTAAGGAAATCAATAGAAAATGTTTCAGAGAGAAGATCAAACTGGTGCATGAGAATGTCCAAACTCATCACTCATAAATATTAGAAGCTTCTGTGTAAAGCAAAGCAGGTGAAAGGAAAGGCATTATATTTCATAGTGATAGACTCTACAGGTGTAAGAAAGTTTCATGTGAGTGAGAAGAGAAGAAAGAGCAAAGTGTGAGCATCTAACACTGAGTCAGCAGACAGTGGGAACAAAGCCAAGCTGTGTGACAAGGGTTGGGGATCTGCCTCCATTGTTTTGTAAGTTTTCTGAAATGGAGGTTATATTTTGACTTTGTTTTTTTTTTTTGCTGTAATAAGAAGCTAGTATTGTCAAAGAAATTAATATATTAGAGACCTTTATTGTGGATAAAAATATTGACAAAAAAAAAAAAACAAACAACGCTGACAAAAGAAAGCACTCTAAAAACCTGCTTTGTCCTTCTGTATCAGCACCCTTCCCAAAATAATGCACTGTGACGCTTAGCTTTCATTGTAAACCTGACACAAGCTAGAATAACTTGGGAAGAATGTACATGAGAAATTCTCTACATAGGGTTGGCCTGGATCATTTCTGGGGATGGGGGATTGTCTTAAGTAAATTCAGAGACCCTGAGCTGTATAAGAGTAGAGAAATCAAGCTGAGCGCAAGCAAGCAAATAAACATGTATCCACTTATTTCTCTCTGCCGTTGACTGTGGATATGATGTGACAAGCTTTGGGAAATCTCTGTCTTAATTTACCAATGATGATGAACTGTTCACTGGTACTGTAAGGTGAAATAAATCCCTTTCTCCTCTGAGTTGCTTTTTTTTTCAGGGTATTTTATCACAGCAACAAAAATGAATCTAGGACATACATAATTATGAATGAATTTGGGTTGGGAGATAAATTAGTGGGTAAATCCCTTAATGTATAAGTATAAAGACCACAGTCTGGATCCCCAAAACCTATATAAAAGCCCAATGACTTTGATGGCTGACTTGTAATTCCATCATGCTCAAATGATAGAGATCCTAAGGCAAGTTGGTTTGCCAAATTAGTCAGTTCATAATGTCCAGCTGTAAATGAGAAGCTCCATCTCAATAGTAAGATAAAGGAAGACTTCCAACATCAACCTCTAACATCTGACATCTACATACACATCCACATGTGATTGCACACATATTGCTCAAAAACATTCAAACATGCATGCACACCACACAGCAGAGATGCATGCATGCAAAAAAAAGAGAGAATAAATTGAGTCATCTTGATGTTATACTGCATGTGTACATTTGTATAATATTCATCAATTACTATGCATAGCAAGAAACAATGCTTCAGGGAAATCCCTTGGTACCTTGAGGCTCTGATATATACCTTATTAGCAGCAAGAAAATTCCCCACATTTATCAGGTAAGTGCTAGGCAACTTTCCAAGGGTTACACTTGAAAGGTTCTGTTAGGAAATACTTTCAAAACAAATATAGGGACTGTCCTGAGAATTTGAGTCCTTATAGTAGATCGATGTTCCATTTCTCTTTGCTGGTTGAAATAATACTCAATAGATTTAACTTTTTCTAAGCCTGCATTTCCAAATCCTTAGACTTTGCTTCCAAATACCCTTTAATTTTAACTCTTCTAGAACTGAGAGCTACATTCATTCACTTATACCCAGAGGGATTACAGTGCTGGGTGTAACTAAGAGCCCAGAGATGATGCTTGAAACATCACATAACTAAAGAGATGATATTACCTTTATCTTCATACAACAGAGGTTGCCCCCATATCTAATGGCTCCATGTGCTCCACACTGTAAAGGTATCATTTTACTTCATATCTATGATTGTCTCAATAATGGATATCTACTCTAAACTCCATGAGCAATAATCTCTGCTTGTGCCCTTAAGAGATTTTACCTGATTAGACAAGTGTCCTTTTCTTACAGCTAACATACTGAAAATATTAACCACTGTGACATTTCAGAATGTTTTCGCATCCACACATTTGAAAGTTTAACTTAACGTTACTGTATTACATTCTAGGTTTCACACTGAGGCCTCTTCAGATTGACAGCCAAAACTATCACCATAATGTATTTTTTTTCACACCCCAGACTTGAGGCACCAAATAATATAATCAAATGCTCTGTATAATCTAAAGTTAAAAGAATTGCTTTATAAGTTTTCTAATTACAATTTCCATGTCTTCTTTATCTTCATCTTTCCATTTTATTATTTTATAAACTTTTCTGCCTCTATCCCCTTATTAATGCTTTTACTAATATAAAACATGTATATATATTTCTAAGATAAATTACTTCCACAAAACTAGTCCATAAGATTATTATTTCCCAATCCTTTCCTCTTGTCTCACCAGAATGAATTTTCAAATGATTTTCAATCAGGGTGACTTTTTATTTGATTCGTGTGTGTGTGTGTGTGTGTGTGTGTGTGTGTGTGTGTGTGTGTGTATGTATGTGTGTGTATGTGTGAGTGTGTGTGTGGTGTGTGTGTGTATGTATGTGTGTGGTGTGTGTGTGTGTGTGGTGTGTGTGTGTGTGTGTGGTGTGTGTGTGTGTGGTGTGTATGTATGTGTGTGGTGTATGTATGTGTGTGTGTGAGTGTATGTATGTGGGTGTGTGTGTGTGTGTGTGTATGTGTGTGAGTGTGTGTGTGCATGTGTGTGTGAGAGTGTGTGTATGTGTGTGTATGTGTGAGTGTGTGTGTGGTGTGTGTGTATGTATGTGTGTGGTGTGTGTGTATGTATGTGTGTGGTGTGTGTGTATGTATGTGTGTGGTGTGTGTGTGTGTGTGTGGTATATGTGTGTGTGGTGTGTGTGTATGTGTGTGAGTGTGTGTGTGCATGTGTGTGTGAGTGTGTGTGTATGTATGTGTGCGTGTGTGTGTGTGTCTGTATGTGTGCGTGTGTGTGTGTGTCTGTATGTGTGCGTGTGTGTGTGTGAGTGTGTGTGTGTCTGTGTTGCACTAAGGGCTTCTGTTTCTAGACTCTCTTTTTGTTGATGGGTTTGTGTCTTATTATATTACTTATTTCTGGTCTACTCTTTTTATGTAGTTCTTAGTGAGTTTGCTACTCCTGAGGACTTTACCGTTCTCCTCCCTAGGAACGGTTTTGGCCCCCTACTGCATGCCTCTGGCCTACTTCTAGTGCAACTTCCCAGAGCCCTTTCATTCCTCCCTACTTTCCCACTGCGCTCCATCTGTCTGGGAGGTTTTCATCACTTAGTATCTTGTCTAATGTTGGAGTCACCCAAGAAGAGCTCTCAGAAGGCAAAGATAAACACCCTCTATATGTTTTAATGCAACTCAAATGCTCTCCATGTCTCAGAGATAAGAGTTTCTAACTATTCATTTATTCATTCATTGACTACATTAACATTCCGTGGACACATTTATTGATGACATGTACTATGGTCTTCAGTACTTCTTGTCTCCAGTCATATTGCATCATTGCACTCACATCCCCCAGATGAACCAAAAGGGACTGTGTGGTTAAAAAGGGGTCTCTGGCATTTATTTGTTGTAATGAGGGCGTTCTGAGAATTTACATTGTCTTGAAGATATAAACAACTCTTTGTTAGGTCAGAGGCAAATGATGCATGGAAATACCAGTGTGCAGCTAAAACAGCTTAGGGGTTAGAAAGTTCTTTGAAGTGTGCTGAAGGCTTGTAATTTTAAATGAAATAGTAGTGAATGCCTGCAGTAAGAAGGTGACAAAGGCCTCAGGCGATGGAAACACACAGAGAAAATCCAAGATAATGTCTCTAGTATTGAGAGAAGTGTGAACACATATATACATGGAATGTGCAGAGGGTTTAGTGTGTATTGAGGTGCACTAAGGAGATAGTGCGTGGTCTTTAACAATGATCCCTCTGTAAGGTGTACTGAAGGTTGGGTCAGATGAATCTTACTTACATTTTCAATGAATCTTGGCCTTTCCTACTCAATTATTTCTGATAAAGGAAAATAGACTAGATTGATGAGGGCTAATGGGACAAGTGAAAAACGGTCAAGTCTGGATATTCAGTAGAAGATGGATCCAACAGGACTGTCTGACACATGGGTACAGGGGATGACCTAAAAAGATCAAAGACATCACCACTCTATCTATGTATGGCTTGTGTGTGCCTCCTTTACTACTCTAATCTGCCCCCTTCCAGGTCATCTCAGTCAGAGTCTACTAGACTGTGTTCCTCCAAAAGCTTTTGCTATCTGATAGATCCTAAATCTAAGAAGATACTATCTTCTCTGAGTTCCAACAAAATATTTGCCTTCAGTAGCAACAAGACCAAGGGCCACTTGACTCTCAGCCACCACACATACTCTTTCACAAACCCTAATATCCTCTCCTGGTTTCCTCTCATGGGTTCTCAGTCACTTCCCTGACTCATCACTTAAAAATCAAATGCTCTTTCTGGGGCATCATACATAGAGTATAATGAGAATGAGGAACCTGTTAACTCAAATTCAGCCTTTGTGCATTAGGAATTTTTTTTTTTATTTCAACAAGTCTTGGCCTGAATTGAGCAATCTTGGCTCACCTAAACTAGCTCTTAATTCTATTACCCTAATATGACCCCATATATACATATGTCCCCTTGGACTGCCATTCTCCACACTATGCCGATGTTCCTGGCCATGTGGGGTGAGTTTCTTTTGTCTACCCCATGGTGTGTGTCCTCCTTCTTCCTGCCCCTGGCTGGAATGAATTAATCCTCTGTCAAAAGTGTAGGCTTCCTGTTCTAATCCCAGGAAGTCCCACCTTTCTCTATCTTAGTCCTCAGAATTTTACTTATCCAATCATAGTCAAGGTAAGTAACAGACAGCAAGCAGGACCAATTAATTAACATTTAGAATGCTTAACACTACACCATCAATTCCCTCCTTTTGTCTAATAAAAAGGTGAAAATTTTTACTCATATAGTAAAAACAATAAGAAAAAATATGAAACAATCAAGAAAACCATATATAAAAGTTACACACATAATGTTTCGCCTATTTGTATCAGGTAATCTTGAAGAAGAAAAAAATTATCTATCTATCTTGGTGTGTCTAAAGTTCTAAACCTAAATAATCTCTATCATATCCTGTATTTATAAACCTAAAGATTTTATTTAGACCTGGAAATATCCTTTTAAATCCTAAACAACTCAAGTTCAATTGAAATTTTATAACTATTATGCTTCAACCCCATAAATGACATAAGAAGGGATAAAATTATTATTTGAGTGAGTAGGAAGCCTAGGAGATCAGCTTCCAAACAGATTTATGACAGTTTGTTGCCTAGACAGTCCCAAATATCTCTTGATATAGTTGAAGCATCATCTTCAGCCTTCTGGCCAAGCATTTTTCACAGAATAAATTGTGCAGCAGGAAATAATAAGGATTTTCCCATTCTGTCTCTGTAGAATCAGGATATCGACTTACCTGCATTTAAGCTCTGGTCCATCTTTGTGCTGTATATAGTCTGTTGAGAGAGTAGGGATGTTTTTGTCCCCTAGGTATTATCTCCTGATGGGAGATTTCTTTTTGAGGAATTATCACCTGATGGGAGATTTCTTTTTGATGCTCGTTGTCTTCTTTCAAGTCAAATGGGAGCTGTCAGGAGCTGACTGTCTTAAGTCAAACAATTCTTAAAATAATAAAAACATCTTTAAATGTCATTTTCTGTGTGACTCTGAGGGTTTTGAAGATATCCATCAATTTATTTATAAATCTATCTATCTATGAACAAACAAACTGTATATTTTTAACCATTTACTATCTGTTTAACCTATTGAGTCTATTTTGTGATAAATTAAGACTAGTATTTGGCATGATCAGAAACTCAATTGGCCAGTCAACTTGTATTATACAGACTCCTAAACAGATTGCAATAGCAACCATAAAAGGATCTGAAGTAAACATGTACTTTTAAATGATTTGTATAGACACAATACCTCATATAAGAGTTGAAATATACATGTTATGTGTCAAAATATAAATTCTATACTAATGAATCAAAATTAATCTTATTTTTATCAATATACAAAATTCTATACCAATGTATCAAAAGATAACTTTATTTGAGAATAACAATAGTTTTGATTTTCAAAGCAGATTCAATAATCTATCCTTATATCTTATCATTTCTATATTATATACACATATTCCCCCCTCTTTTTCTTTTCAAGTCTTTCCCCCCCTATATGAGAGAAAGAAGGATAGAGAAAAGAAAATAATCCTTGAGCCTAACCTCCTACATCTTGCTTAAAAGACCATATAACAATTTGTAACAATTCTCCCTAAACAATATCTATCATCCACCCCACTTTTTGGGAATGGGATATTGCTTTCTTAAAACTGCTTCCTGCTAAGTTGGGATGCAGAAAACCTGTTTGGGGGCCTAAATAAAATTTAAAAAAGAAGTTTAATCATTTTAATAGTAACATTTGTTGTCCAGTCTCTATGTGCTCAGTAATTTGAATGTCCTGAGCAGTTTGTAGTTCGAAGCTGGACTTTGGGTGGGAAAGTTCAGGGCTTCATTGAAGTCCTGTCTGGAACAGTGTTTGAGATGGCTGGGCCATCTCAGCAAGCTGTTTGAAGTTGTTTTGAATGCAGATTTTGGAGGAAACAGCTATTGAGGCAGTCTATGAGGCTGGATCATTTGGGTTACTTGTCTTGTCTTCTTTGGACTCTGGTTCCGTTGTTCTGAAAATATATTATTTCTCACAAGTAACATATTGTTCTGCACATAACAAAATGCCTTCGATGTGTGGAATGCACAAATCAATTAAGGAATATTTTCTGTTCTTTGTTTGACCACAAGAAAGACATTTGTAAGTCTCCATTTATGCCATATGAAAGGATGGTGTATAATAGTATTACATATATATGATATATATAATCTATTTTAAATTGAAAATACAGCATAAGACTGTATGGAGTTTTAGTATTCTCCTCTACAGTTGACACAAATTTATTAATTGATTAAAACAGGTTTATTCTGTGTTGTTCGGGCTTTTTGTAGATTCGGTTGGCCTCAAACTCAAAAGAAACCAATCTGTCTCTGTCTTTGTCTCCCATGTTTTGGGATCAAAGGTATGCACTTATATATTTTTTCTTTCCTTTTCTCCTTTCTTTGGAGATTTAATTTCAATGTGGATATATCTATCCTTATTTGGACAAGGTTTCTTTTTGTAGCTTGGGCTGTGCATTAGGATCTTAATCAACTTCCAGAGTAGAAGCTACATTTCTATTAGGAAAAAAGAAATGAAAAAAAATGAAAGTCAAAGAATACAACCCTGACTCACAGCCAAAATCCTGTTATGGAATCATTCTCAGTCCCTAGATAAATTCCCAACACATGTACTTCCAGCTTGAAAATTCAACTTAATAATACTTCCCTTATGCTTCCTGTTGTATCCATGGCAAAACTCTACTGTTGATCCTGAAGGAGATTAGGAAGTCAATAATTTATTATCTTAAGAAACCTAATTGGTTATCTAATACAAAATAGTTAGGCCTGAAAATTTATACACACAATAAATAAAGTTGGGCTCAGTATGTTGAATTTATATATTTGTATATAATGGTTTATGTATAAAACAACAAAATAAAAAACACTGAAATTATATATATATATATATATATATATATACATATATATATATATATACAAACAATAAAATTTAACTCAGTAGGTTGTATTTATATAATTGTGCATATATGACTGTTTATATATAAAATAATCAAAGAAGAAGAAAATGGATGGACACAGAAGAAATTAAGGGAGGGGACATGAGGAAGTCTGAAGGGAGAAAAGGGAAAGAAGAAATTATGTAGTTATATTTTAATTTAAAATATATTTAAAGAAACAAAATTTTACTTACAAAATATATAAATAAATCAACTTACATTTAAGCATCATTCACACTAACTTATGTCTTAAGCAAAGTTTAATTATACAGAGCAACTACTTGCTTACTATATGCTTATGAAAATTGTTGAATTGATATTTGTTAATCTATGCAAATTGTTTTCTCACTTAAAAAACACATTTATAATACTAAAATACTTAAATACCCTTCCTCACACTGATGTAATATGCTACTCTTTGAAATATCAATTTATTATTAAAGGCAAAAGCCAACTTTTATCTAACAAATTAAAAATTTATTAAATTTCAGAAGGATAATTAAGAAAATCATACCTCAAAATCTTCATGATTTCTGTCACTACTTTTATTCCATTTAACCTGGCTAACATAATAACATAATTGAAATTCAGTCTTCTTTACTGCTTCTAAAATAATCAGTTAACATGTTGCTTTCATTTTCGTTGGGGTGTTTACTCTTTCAGTCCAGTCGATTATGAAATGTTGCTCCCCACTTTTCTTTCTATGGTCCTCCATTAATGGTAGTGAGTATAATACACTTACTTTCCCAAGAAAGATTTAGACTCTGCAAAACGAATTGCTCATGAGAGTTTTTGAGTCAATATTTGTTATTCTATATAATTTCTTTCCTCACTTTTTAAAAATGAATTTCAAACCCTTGCCCTACCTTGTCAAGACAAAGAAAGATTCTTTTTTCCCCAATCAGATAACCAATGGATTTTTGATTATTGTCTTACTTGTTGTTTCTGTTATTGTTGCTTTTTGTTTTCTCATTATATGTGTAAAAGGAAATGGCAAAGAAGGATAAAAATCCAAAGAAAAATTGACTATGTTAACCTCAATAATAATTATGTGTCTGCTTGGAGATGGAAGAATATTCAGTATCTAGCCCAAGGTTCACACGACTTTTTTTACAGATCCCAGAGGTAAAATTTGATTAGCCGTGTGACCTGGCCTAATTATAATCACAATTATTGTAATGATTTACACATCTTGACTCTTTCTGGTTCTTCCTACCACCTTGCATTAGGAATATTAAGATGTGTGACAAATATGTATGAAGGTTTCAAAGAAAAGAATCATAGAATTATGAATGCTTTCAAGAAATAGTTTGACCTGGTTTTCAGGGAACATTGCCAGTTTCTTTCTTCTCTCCTTATATCTGTTTATCTACTGAGAAATCACATGCCTGAAGGAACACAACATTCTCACTGTGGAATTAATATAGAAAAATCATAATGACATCTGAGTTAAACGTTTTGGTTTTGTTTTCTTTCTTTTTTCGTGGAATCTCTTAGAAAAATGTCTTCTATAACTAAATGACTCTTAAGCAGGAAAACAAAACAAAACTGGCAAAATTTTAAAACTCTGATCACTTATATGTTTGGTACAGATATTTCACATGTGTCAAGTGATTACTTGAGTTATATAAGCATTCACTTTTATGAATCCTCCTGTATAGTTGATACTAAAATGCCTCCTATTCCATGGCTAAAAGAGCTGTCTTATTTGTTTACTTTTATGCACAAGTAACTAATGTTTAAGAATCATGAGTTGCACTTACTAACACATGCTAAGGATGACAGTATTCAGCTCTAGCATGGTGAGAATAGGCCAAACCAGGATCTGTAGTAACACAGAGAGATTGTATTCATTGTAAAATGTGTAGAAACAAATAAACTAAGGGATTTACAGAGAAGGTAATACATATTGTGGGTCAGCAAATGGTTAAGTACTGAGATGAAACATCAGGGGTTAAGTAAAGAGATCTAACAGAATTCTTTCTAGAGAATGACCAGGGTACTCAAATATCATCTGAGAGGTGAAGGATGGAAAAGGAGATCCTGATCAGATAAGGGGAAATCTGATGTTTAAGACAGATGGTCTGACTACACTGATGTGGCAAGATTCTTGGCTGAAACTGGGTCTGACAATGAAGCATACATATTAGCCAAGAAAATTCAAAGCCTGACAAAAGTGTTACTAACCAATCTTTATCAAGAGTCATTCTAAGTATATGAGAAGGTGTCATTAATACAGAATTAGATAAATAGAGATCTACCAGGCAAGTATGACTCAAGAAAAATGAGTGAATGTGGGTAAGACTTCAATGGAAAGTGTAGAAGGAGAAGAAAAAAGAAGTCTGAGTAAGGAGCCCCAGGTAAGAGCACAGTTTGGACCCAGACTGGTTAGTTGATCATAACAACGTCTCTTATGCTCTGGAGTTAGGCAGAGATGACCAGTCTGTGCTCTGCCTCTTGTGTTTAGTACTGCCTTCAGGAAGAATGGAGGCTCATCTGGGTATCAGAACCATATCAGGTAAGCCATCTGCTTTGCAGCATCTAGGCCATTTCTGACTCTCAGGTAGCATGTGATAAGTGCTAAGACCCCCGTCCTTGGTTGACACAGCTATGTGTTAACATCATGAAACAAAAAAACCAAAGGGGAGTTTTAGAAAGGTCTCTCTTCTACTTATTTACAAACCAGAGGAGAGGTCTGTGTTTTTGTGTATGGTTTTCACTTTTGAATGACATCCCCATTTCTGTTTGTATTCCTAATTCTCCATGGTGAAATCAGAAGACAAGATGAACGTTGGGTATTTTGTTTTAATTTTTGCCTAAGATTCAAGTAATGTTATTTCTACATGCATGAAAACAAAGCCAAAATAGGATCCAGGGCTTGTTATTGTCATAATTCATTATTGTTTTGTGTATATAAATTTTCATCCTTGAACTAGGAAACAAAAATGCTTCCAGTCATGTGGTATTGTGGCACTATTTTATCACTTTTTAAAAGAAGGTCCAAAGTAAAAAAAAAAAAAAAAAGAAGAAGAAGAAAAAGAAAAAGTAGTTCAGAACATCCAAGACTGATCCTCAGATCCTAAGAGTGCATCATCTAAAATATATTTCCTATAAAATAAAACAAATCAGATGATTAAAACCTCTAAGTCTCTGTGGTCTCAGGACTGTGGGATCTCAGGATTATTTCAGTCTTTTCTTGTACTTATGCAGTTAATGACAAAAAGCACTACAGCACCATTTCTCCAGGGAGCACCCCAGAATTCACCCTAACTTCACAGAGGTATTCACTGGGAGCAGAGGTGACATCTTCTTCTACATAGCTTTCTAAGGTCAAGCAGTGTTCCGATGGAGAATGTGAAAGTGCATGTTGTCTGTCCACAGGAAACCAGGTAACACTATGACCAGGAGAAACAAGACACCTGAGAAAAATCTGTGATCAAACATTATCTTTTGAAACACTCAGACTTCCACCCATTATTTGTTGAGCAATAACTGATGAAATTCTGTGAAGCAATAGGCATACATAGCTTTAGGTTTAATCTTTTCAAAGAAAAGAACATGTGAAGGACAGAAAACACAGGTAGACGGGAGAACAACTTTCAACATATGTAATAGTTGATACGAGGAGATGTTTGTTGAAAGATCAAAGAGAAGAGACATTTAAAAAGAATGGAGGGTGGAAACATGAGCCTTTAGGCTGAAGGAAAAAGTGTGGCTATACCTGCTATGTAGAAGCTTAGGAGAAATTGAAATAATTTCACTACTTCTTCAGCCTGTGAGAGAGTTTATAACAAACCACAGGTAGAGATTCTTGCATATTTGTTAAGATAAATTCATTCTTAGGGACAAGCCCTCATGTTTTATCTTATATAAGAATCTTTTAGACTGCTTTAGAAACCACTTCTGGATATGTTTTTCTTTGGTTAAAAAAAACTACTTGAAACATTTTTGTATAAAAAAAATAAGCTATTCTTAAAATAGTATGGGAATTCTACTTTAGAAAATAATTTAAAAATTTATATTTCAAACTTTAAATACAAAAGGCTTGCATGGTTGTAGTCTGGGAGCTAGATAAGTGAGTGGGAAAAGAAATACACGCATTTGTTAAGATTGCTCTTAATATACAAATAGCAGGTTGAAAATATTTTGGTAAGATTTTTGAAGTGTCAGAAAAGTTTCCAATATAACAGTTATGATTGAATGTATTTTTGTCCTTTAAAGTGTCAATAAGTTGTGTAACAAAAGTTGGTTTTGCAAGTCAACTGACATATTTTCACTGAGGTTGAGTAACATATTTTCATTCTGGCATAGGTGTCAAAAAATGCAGTATGCCATATAAGTTTAATAAAAGAATACTTGGGGGCTTGGAGGGTGGCTCAGTGAGTATGATGCTGGCTGTGAAGTGTAAAGAACTAAGTTTCCCAAGAACCCAGGTAAGACTGGACACAGTAGCATGCCATCTGCAATTCCAGTGTTCGCAAGGAGAAAAGGAAAGCTCATGGTCAGCTATACTGGTGTACAGAGTACCAAACAAGAGACTCTATCTCAAACAACTTCGAAAGTGAAGATCAGACTGACACCTGAGTTTGTTCTGGGACCTCAACACACATGCCTGTACTCATATATATGAACTCATGCACCAAACGCATGCACACACACACACACAAAATCTTTTAAAAAGAATACCTGGATTATCAGCCAATCATATTTCTTTAAGAAAATGTGTGTGTGTTTGTGGTGTGTGTGTGTGTGTCTGTGTGTGTGTGTGTGTGTGTGTGTGTCTGAGTATGCATGCACATGTTAATGACTGAGGAAACTAATTTCTGGGAATATGTCAAGTTTGTATTGTTAATTAAGTATATTCAATCTCGTTGTATTCTCTTTTTCCTTTGTACTTACATGTAAGTAATATTAAATGTCATATATCTATAGCCAAAATACCATAGCAATATCAATATTAGCCTTGAAGATGGACAGTAAAATGGAAATAACTCTTCTAGGATAATGTCTAGCTGTATTTAACAGAAGCCCAAGGGAGTACAAATAGAATGAAAGGGTTGGCATGGATTTCCATGGTGTCAAGAAACATGAATTCTTTTACCAACTTCATTAACTTTGTACTCAACACTTTAACACTAGCCTTCTTTTAAAAAATATTATTCAGAGATAACCAAACTTTTGGATAAAGGGTAATGTAGTCAATATTTTGGACTTTATATCTATGTCATACGATCTCTCTCACAACTCTGCTATGAAACAAAGAAACACCCATAAAGATATACAGACAAATGGACTGGTATGATTTCAATAAAACTTTATTTAAATTGTTGTGTAAGTATCAGGCAAGGTCTAATCTACAAGCTGCAGATTTAGTAGAACTAGAAGATTGTATTTTTGTATTTAGTCACCTCTGTGTTCTCCCAATTCTAATGGACATGAGCCACTCAGGTCTCCATATCAGAGAGCTTCCTGATCCCTTCTTGCCTTCTACCCACCTTTTAATTTGATGAAGCTGCCTTGAAGCCCTAAGAAAGAATAATCATAGTTGAATGCTGATATTTTTAAGCTTATCATACATAGCCTTGGGAGCCTCCCAGTGTCTGGCAGACAAGATTACAGAATCAGGATCTTACTTCCTCCAAAGGCCTCCTATGGCAGCCTTGTGATTACTGTAATTCCCTTCATGATACAGGTGTGTTTGGCCTGTTCTAAAGAGGGTTTAAAGCTCCTAAAGCAGGGATTCTCCATCATCTTCTATCATCAGTAAATCAGATAGACCCTCACACTTCTCATTGTTGCTCTCTGGGCTGGTATGCAGCTGAGTTCTGGAATGAGTTCATCTCCATCTTTCAGACTTTGCTGAATACAAGACTGAACCAATAAACCTCCACCTTTACTTTTTACCATTACAGTTTCTATGTCCACTTGCTTTGCCTTCATAAGAACAACAGTTGCCAATCTGGCCAAATATTTTTCCCCAGTGTAACGAAGGTGTCATTTTTTTCAACATTTGTTTATTTCTTCAAGTTACATCCCAATCACAGTCCCCTCCCTCCTCTCCTCCCAGTCCCACCCTCCCACCCTCTGCCTCCCTCCCTACTATCTGCTTTTTTTTAGTTTAAGGTATATTTTTCCCCACAACAGCTTCTCCTTTTAGTCCAATCAAAGGTTTTTTTTTTCTTATAAGAATAAGTACAATACAAAACAATAACAGCAATTAGGCAATAAATATGAAAATTATAAGGTACAACATACATTCCCAATGTCGAGTCTACATGCCATCTTTTGAACCCTGAATAATCCCAGTGTTCATAGCTTGTGCCTACCACAGTCAATAAACATTTTAGCCATAATATCTAACAGGTATCATGATGTAGTTGGGAAACAAATTTTTCAGAGGAAATTTTTGTTTGCCTGCATAAAAGAAAATAAGCTAGACACTGTCCGAAGCCTCTCCAGTGACTGAGTGGACACTGGAACCTATGCTAGCATCTCCTGCTAGACAGTGCTCAAAATTCATCATTCATGTTGTGGTACCTAATAACAAGTAACACTCTGGATGATAAATCCAGAGAAGCAGAGGAATGGAACGGAGCCTCTCTCTTTAAGACCACTCCACAGACCTTTCAGGCAGCACTTAGAGACAAACTCCTCAGTCATTAGCTGGAATTTAGCTATGCCACTACACATAGACAGCTACAGGAGCAGTTGAGTGACCAATAATCCTGCTAGGTGTCCGTATCTACACAAGAGACGGAAAGTAAATATTAGAGAGTAATTATCAGCATTGTAACAGGTCCTCTATTTAATATTGAACAATTGGTATTATCTTTGAGTTGCATTAGAGTCTGTGTACCCAATTTCAGTTAATAAAGTGGCATTCAATATTTATTGGGTGCTTGGGCAAATTTTGAAAATCTGTGTATGGATGTTTAACCTGAGGATATGAAGTTTGGGGAATTCATTTATGTCAATGCATTTCTTTTCCAAGTTTTCAATTATCTATCAACTAGCCTGAAGCTTTTCACTACAAATAATTGAGAATGGCAAAGTTAAATAGTTTTTTTTAAGTGATAGAATACTCCATAATCATGTATTTATATTTCTCAGTCATTACAGATTATATTTTTATCCTCTATGGAAACCTAACTCGAAAGAGAAAGAGTATTAGATCACATCCCCAAACACTAGGATCCTATGAAATGAATGTTGGTGTTTGCCTAAGGCCTATATGCTTTTCTTTAACTCATGAGGTAAATGGCTGTACATCTTTTTTGAAGTTTCCATTCAATAAATATTTAGGGAAAAGAAGTAATGTGATCATGACTGCTTTCCGTGGAGAAGAGAATGTTGTTAAATAAAGAAAAGTATTTTGGACCTTGGGATATATCTGCAGCTGCTTCACAGGGCAAAGATCTTGTAATGTCCAAAGCAGGACCCAGCCTCAAATGTCTTTATTTCACTATATCTGCCCCGCTCAGACAGACACAGTGCCTGAGGGGTACATGGTACTTATTGAAGCATTACTTAATGAGTCAATAAGGTGATTAGCCATGTATTTAAGAATATTATACTAGGGATGTTTATATTTCTCGATTCAAAATAGTAACTTAATGTTACGATTTACCTAAATTTTTATTTAAAATCTCTGACTCACCACAACTCATCAGATTTAAAACCCAAATGGGCCTTACACATTATTGTGTGGCTAAAGAATAATGCTTCTGGTCTGGGGAGGTTGTCCAATGGGCAAAACATTTTCAATGTTAGCATGAGAACCCGAGTTTAGACCCCCCAGAGTTTTTGTAAAACTTGGGCAAGGAACCTAGGTCTATAACCCCAGTGCTCCTACAGTAAGATAGGAGAGTAAAACAAGAAACCCTACAGAACTTTATGAATGATCTAGCCTGCCATATGCAATGACAAACAAAAGATCCCACCTCCAGGAAGATAGAGGGCTCAGGCCAATACCGGAGGCTGTCCTCTATTTCCCCTCATGCCACAGGAGATAGACATGCCACCCCCAACATGCACACACATGCACACACATACATGCACACACACACATGCACACACATGCACACACATGCACACACACACACATGCACACACACACACACGATTTAAAACTTCAGAGAGAGGCATGGTCTGAATCAGTAGCTCAAGGGCAAACATCTCCAAAGTGCCTTTGCTCTTTCTTAATAATTACCCTCAGTGTTTCCTCAAACAAACTTCATTGAATCTTTCTAAAGCTTATTTTTGTGTTTTCAGCTTGCATTATCTCTTAGGAAGGTATGTTTTTGTTTTGTCATTTGTTATGCAAAAAATTCCTTAAACTATTTACTTAATATTAAGCAACACACAGATTTTTTTTAAGTGCACTATTAATTTCCTCTGTCACCAGAGAAGCTAAACAAAGATACGCTTCAGCAGTGTCTTTGCTTAAAATAGTACAGATACGAGACTGGGAAATACTGCATTAAAATTCTGCACACACCTGTAGATGGTGCAGCCAGCAGGGACAGCAGTCTTGAAGAATTTTTGAAATACCCATATCTCAAAGTGGTTTTAGAGAACTGAAGTTATTTCTGGTACACAGAAATGAACATGATGCACTTAGATGATATACAATATTTATCTCATGTTTCTGAGCATTGGGTCTTTTTCGACCAAATCACCCTGTCTGGCTTACTCAGGGGAGGCTAGGTCTGCCACCCTCACCTCTCTGAAGAGGAGAAAGCAGTGAAGGAATTAACTATTATGTTGGGGGTAAATGTGAATAGTTAAAGGTAGGCAGATGCCATATCACAGTTGCAAAGATCCTAGAAAGTATTCTCTGTCTCTCTAAATGTTAGTTTGTTACAATTCAACCAATGTAGTGAAGTTGCCCTGAGTAATACTAGAATGGAGAATACTAATAGAGATAAACCTCCAAGGTATTATCTGTTGAATCAGGTTTCTATGCCCTCTTTTTTCTCAATTTGGTAAAATATGCATAGATCTCTATTTGAATTTTTTAAAAATCTGTCTATTGTTTTTTGGTAGGATGGCCATTTTTATTATGTTGATCCTACCAATCAATGAGCATGGGAGATCTTTTCACCTTCTGACAGCCTCTTTAATTTCTTTCTTCAAGGACTTGAAGTTCTTGTTGTACAGGTCTTTTACTTGTTTGGTTAGAGTTACCCCCAGGTATTTTATATTGTTTGTGGCTGTTGTGAAGGGTGTTGTTTGCCTGATTTTTTTCTCAGTCCATTATTTGCTGTAAAAAGAAGGGCTTTTGATTTTTTTTTGAATTAATTTTGTATCCAGCCACCTTCCTGAAGGTGTTTATCAGCTGTAAGAGTTCTCTGGTGGAATTTTTGGGGTTGCTTATGTATGCTATCATATCGTCTGCAAATAGTGATAGTTTGACTTCTTCGTTTCCAATTTCTATCCCCTTGATCTCCTTTAGCTGTCTTATTGCTCTAGCAAGAACTTCAAGTACTATGTTGAAAAGATATGGCAAAAGTGGACATCCTTGTCTTGTCCCTGACTTTATAGGAAATGCTTCAAGTTTCTCTCCATTTAATTTGATGTTGGCTACTGGCTTGCTGTATATTGCCTTTATTATTTCTAGGTATGGTCCTTGTATGCCCGTTCTCTGCAGAACTTTTAGCAGACTGTTGGGTGGGGTTGTAGCTCCCCTGCAGCTTATATGTCAGGACAATGTTTATGGTCCTCCTCAGCTGCTCTCAGGGGGTTCTCAGGGTCAATGTGCATCTAATAGCCAGAAGCACTGTGAGCTGGTGCAGCCCACTCCCAGGCAATGAGGAATGGCCCAGGATTGTTTCACCGCTCACAAGTCAGAGTTCTCTATGTTGCACACTGAGTATTCAGCCTGCAGCAGCTCTGCTGGTATGGTCCTGTGTGTCCAGGCACAGATTCTGTGGACTCTGGAGGTCCCAAGTTTGGGGGTTGAGACCACCCACTGGGGTCTTGAAAAGACCCGACTCCACACACTTAAGGTGAGTCACTCAGCATTGTCCCCCAGGTGAAAACCTCACTGTTCCAGGGGTGAAACTATATATGCTTAAGCTCTGGTTTCCCCCCAGAAGGGCCAGCACTAGAAAAAGAGTCTGACATTAACCCCACAATTTGCCCAGGGCTTGGACCCTGTGGAGAACAAATCTGCCTTCCAACTCGGCCGCCTGCCTTTCTGCCACTCTCACAGCTCCACCTATGTCTATATGGAGCTAACTTTGGAAACTGGCAATTTGGGACCACTGTTTTCCAATTTCTGGTACCCTGCAGTGGAGCTGCTGCATAACCTGCTGCAGGAAGCGTATTCCGCTGCTATGTCCAGCTGCAGTGTTTTTCCTAGTGACCATAAATCGAATGGAGGGGGCTGTATGTATATCCAACACCCCTCTGGGGAAGCACAAATATGCTTGCACTTCCCAAAATGCAGCTGTGGACCCGTAGGCCGCTGTGCCTTCCCGCCGCTGTGGCTCTACTAAGGGTGTATTCTACTCCCATGGGTCCGCAACCCTTTGCTAAATAGCCGGGACACCTCCATGGGATCTGGGGGCCCAGGAGGCTTGTGTGTAACCCTGTCTGGGGTATGGATCTGCCCGCTGGGTATTTGAGTGGCTTTTGCCCTGTCCCTCTCCTGGTGACGATTCCCGATTCCCGGATTCAGCGGCTTCCATCAGTCTGTTTTGCTGAGTGTCCAAGAGAGGGGAGGAAAGTCCTGCCCAGGGACTTTTAATGGTCCCTGGGTAGCTGGGTGAAACCCAAAGGGTTTGAGTCACTCAGATTGTTGCTCAGTGTCTTATAACTGTGGCTTTATGGCTGTTTTCCCCACATTCATAATGCATCCACATGGGGCCGCTGCCATCATGGAGCCTCACTCCTGCTTCTTTTTATACATATCTGTATGCCAAGGTATTCCTGTGTGTGCATGTGTGTTTGGTGGGTGCAGGTGGATTTGTGTGTGTGAAGATGCATATGAAATCACATGAGGCATCTTCTTTGCCCCACCTCATATCTTGAGGCAGGATCTATTGTTGAACCGAGAAGCTTGCTGTTTTTGGTGGTCTGGTTAGCCAGCGTACTCCTTGGATTTCCTGTTCATGCCTCCCATGCACTAAAATTTTGTCGTGCTCACCTGGTTTTCACCTAGAGACTGGGATTCAGAGGGTAGTCCTTAGTCGTGCCTGACACGTGTTTTAATTGCCAGTTATTCAAACCTTTTCAGTCTTCAGAGCATTGAGGGTAAGGACAAGTATGAGCTGCTCCACTCTACTCTCAGGCAGAGATTGCTGCTTATAAACAGGGAGAAGGAAGAGACAGTAGACCTTAAATGTATACAAGCCTGACTTTAATCTCTAGAAAAGCTCTAAAGTAGATCATCAACTGATTATGTATCAACCTAGTGATCAGTGGAGCAATAAAGAATGTCATGAAGATATGCTTTCCGTCTCATATAGAGAATTGGTGGCTGGCGAACATGAGCGACATTAACTGGTAGGTGTTTTACTTGGCCTGTGGTGCGTCACCATATCCCCCATCTCCCTAGCAGCAAAAAGGGCTGGGAATCTGAGAAGGAGCCTCAGGTTGATCTGATTTCCATCAGGGCCTTTGTGAAAGGTCTTAGAGTGAACTATAGAGTTAAACTCTGATGCATTAATTAATTTTCCCTAGTTTTATTTTTAATTCAACATGCAAGTCTAACCCCACATTAAGTAGACAGAGACAAAGAGGAAGAAGTCTGTTGCCTTTGGAAGGTAAGCACACTGCCTTTCACCTTCCCTGAATCTCACTTGACACTGTGGGGAAAAACAAAACAGTAACAGGTTAAGAAAGCACTGAGTATTCTCCAGGGACTATTGTCCAAATGATCACTGTTAACAGTTCACTGCTCCTTCCCCCAAATATCTCCTCTCTCTCTCTCTCTCTCTCTCTCTCTCTCTCTCTCTCTCTCTCTCTCTCTTCTATCACTCCCTCCATTTGCCCTTCTCCCTGTCTCATTCCACCCCTCTCCAAACAGACACACACACACACACACACACACACACACACACACACAAAGTCAGGGAGGAAATGGCATACAATGGGTAGCACATCCTCCGGCACCAGTATGGGTAACAGAGTTAATGCCTTTTAAGATGAAGGCAGGGAATTTGGAGGGAATAGGAAAAGTCTATTTTTATGAAATCATAGTTAAAGTAACCACAAAGGTACTCTGTTGAGGAATGCTGCTGAACATGGCAAGCAGCTAGTTGGAGCACTTTCAGTATGAGATGTACAACTTGAGCATGACCTGCTGAACCACCACTCACAGATGTGGAAGCACATGTGTATCTCTCACAGGAGGAAGGCCCGCAGCAGAATGCACAGTTCAATGTGGGACGTTCATCAAGGCCTCTCTAAACTTTGGCCCCGAGTTTTGACAAATGGTTCTTACTTGGCATCTCAGATAACTGATTTTTTTTATATAATTTATTTTTTATTTCTTCAAGTTACATTTCAATCACAATCCCCTTCCTACTCCCCCTCCAGTCCCACCCTTCCACCCTCTTCCCCCTCAACACCCCATCCTCTACCCTTTTTTTTAGTTTAATTTATATCTTTCCCCCCAACAGCTCCCCCTTTCAGTCCAACAAATGGTTCTTTCTCTTATAACAATAAATACAATACAAAACAACAGAAATAAATAGGCCACAATTATGAGAGTTATATGGCTTAGCATACATTCCCAATGTCCAGTCCATATGTATTTGGCACCTGACTTTAACATTCTACTATCTAACCATATCCATGAGTTTAAAGTTTTATATCTAACTCAGCTTTCATACTAACTTGCATCACAATTTTAAAAACATCTTCTTAGATCCAGAACACCCTCTTGATTCCTAAACAACTCAAATTTAACTATGAGACTCTAGCTATCTATTCTTCAACCACCTCAGAGACCTGAGAGGGATAAATATATCTGATTATATAGGAAGTACAGGGCCTGCAACTTCCAAAACTAAGAAATGACATACCAGTGGCTGCCTGGAAAGTTCCCAATTTCTCTCCATACATTACAGCATCAATCTTCAGTCGTTTGGCCCCATTTCTCTGACAGACATTGATTGTAGAGCAGGAATTATGAAGGACTTGCCTACCCTGTCTTGACAGAGCTAGGCTGTCGACTTATCTGCTTCCAAGTTTTGTCCTTTTTGGACAGCATTCTGTCTGCAGTTGAAGCAAGGAGTTTTTCTTGCCAAGAGATAGGCTTGCCACTAATTCAACCATCAGATAACTGCTTTTAAGCCACTCACTCAGATATTTTCAGGACTATTCCAAGTGCACCCTCACTTTGAAGTAATGTTGACATTTTAAAATTTCTCAGAGGTCATCTGTGATTGCCTTGCTCAAAAGGTGACTGTTTTTGAGGAAAGCTGTTCTCAATTTTTTCTTCCTTGTGAAGATTCACTGTACTGGGAAATAGTTCTATAAATCCTCATAAGAAAGACATGTTTTTACTTCCAGATAAGTATGTGACTGCCAGGTGATATAGTTGCAAAACATAATGTCAGTGATGTTCATTTGTTTTGATGGATAAACCTTAGGAAACATTGGCTATATTTTCCTCCTCTGTGGTAGGTCCATGTGGACATGGTACAAAATTTTGAGAAAATCAATCCACTGGAGTATATCAAAAAGGAGACAAAATATAACCATTCATATAACTTGTATTATCATTAAATTATCCACAGTAGAAAACAAAGTTTTCAGAAAGATAGCCTAGCTTCTGCTCTCCTCATCTTCCCTACAAGTGTGTGGATCATTCCACAGAGCAGTCAGCAAATGATGACTTGACCTCAGAAAGTCTGTACTGCCCTTCACACGATGGCCCTAGTTTTAACTTACTTTGAAATTTCAGCAGGGAATATTAATAAGCAACAATAAGAAGACTGGAGAGATGACTCAGTTGTATTAAGAAATAGGAATAGGGGGCCAGAGAGGTTGCTCAGCATCAAAGAACACTTACGGCTCTTTCAGATGACCTGGATTTATTCCCAGCACCCACATGGCAGCTCACAACCACCTGTAACCCCTTCTGACCTCCATGAGCCCTACACACACAGTGTATACTTATATTCATGCATGTTAAAAAAACTTCATATACATCAAATAAAGATATATCTTTTTAAAAAATATATAGCAATAGTAGAAATAGACACTTGTGTGAATTCATAATATTCTTCAAATATACAACAATGACAAGTTTGAGGTTCTCTAAGGGAAAATAGCACCACTGTTTTTTTGCTAGCAAAAAAAAAAAAAAAGTAATGAGTTGTGGAGATTTTTCTCTATTTTTCACTCCAGTTCCCATCTTTGACTCTGTCTAGAATGTATCTGTGTCCTATTTTAATCTTATCCAAACCAGTGTTTGCTTTATCTGTTCCCTCTTCTCTCCTCTGGGACATTAGACAATTATTTACAATTAGTCTGTCTCCTTCTTCTTCACCAACTTTAAGGGTTAGGCCAAAAATGTCATTGCTACTAAAGTTGTGTTAGTAAAATTGACATAACCGTAGAGACAATGTGCTAAAATTTTACTGAACTGGCTCATGAATATATTCAGCAGTTCTCTTCCAGGGTTGATACTGTCTTAAATACTAATATACAAATAACAGTTCATGCTGAGCTAATGCTTCTAATAGAATAACCTGAAAATCCGATATTATATTGTGGCACTATCAACACTAGTACAAACCTGATTTGATTTTTGTTTTTCTCATTTGCAGTGCACATGAAGAGAATTGCCTTAGGAAAGCGATTTTCCTGTCATTTGATCTTTATGAAGAAATTACACATAATTAACTTATTTCAGTTTTAGTGAGTTACTAATTAGGTGATTCATTGAGATTCCAAAGGATTAATCTTTTGGCTTCCAGCATGGAAGTAAAAATGAATCCACTATCATAGAAAAAAAACAAAACCATCAGGAGTTCTTGAGCCTCTAAAGAAAATAAATGATTGAACAAAAGAAAGGCAGCTAGGAGCTTTAATCCAAGCATTTAAAGTGAAACTTGGGAGGATAAACTCCCAGGATCAAAGCGATGGGTATAGAACAGGATGAATTGTTTATGTAGCTAAGGGTTAACTTTTCCTTTGTGATACTTACTTTTCTTAGCAATCAAACACATCATCCTCATGATGCCACACTGTTTTAGATTTCTCAGCAGGAGTTTCTCTACCTCATTGTTAAATTGTTCCCTACAGGTAGCTTAACATTTAGTATCTAAAGGTCACTGGTGCACATATCTAAAATGGAAAATACGAAGTTTAACATCTGTATCACATTATACTCATCACAGTGGAAGGAACGGAAGAAACAACAGATGTAAGGGAGATGGCCATAGTGGGGGTGGGGGAGCCATAGAGACCTAAATTTAGCTATGCTTTTCAGGGAGAGTCTGATTCTGCATTGTTTTCTGAAAATTATCAACTAGCATGAGTATGAAAGTGTTGGGAATTGGAATTGAACTCAACTTATTTTCTATTGTCTCTCCTTGCTAGGTAAAAAAGGTCTTTGTTTTATGAGCTAGACTATACTAGCTGTAGAACTCGAACTGCTTTCAGGAGTTATTTTGACTTTATGAGTTATGATTCACAATAGGAGCTGAGGTTTTGAAGAGGGTCCTCACCCCTGCTGACCTCGGCCATGTTGTCACATTTAGAGTTTTGCTCCACCTGTCCTACTTGCCACTTCTGGAGAAGAATAGAGGCCTGGCTAGCTCAGAGTGCACCTAAACGGAGTTGATTTGGGCACAAATACATGAAAGTGGAGATGAGCAGAAAATGTTCTCAATCAACCTGTTCATTTTAAGCCCAACTCGCAAGCTGCTCACCTTGATACTGTCCCCACACAGGATGTTCAACCAGTTCCTAATGGCTCAACACCAAATGGAGCCATATCTGAAACCAACTTGATGGTGATTTCCATTCAAAACATCATATAAAGTGAAGTTTTTTCAGTCTAAATATTTTATTTCTCCACTGTAAAAATTCACAGAATTGAATAAGGTGAGGGGGTAATTATCTTCATTATGTGTCACCAGCAGTGGCAAATCCATTTGGATATTTTTAATAAAGAAGGGGGACAGAATATAAAACAAAAAGGGTGTTCTTTTATCCTATTGTTAAGTGGTACTCTTTTAATTAGTGGTAAGTCACAGAGGCAGTTTGTCACAGTTAACTGTTAGAATTGAGGCAGTGTACTAGTAAGCCTATTAGATCAGCATATTCCTTTTCATATTTTAATAATAAGGTTTCCAGACTCATTTGAACTGAAAATGTTATAAAGAGTAACTAAAGCATCCCAATGTGGGCATTTTCCATATTAAGTAGTATTTTACATCCAAACTTCAGCTTAAAAAACAAACAAAAAAAATCATCATAAAACACCATTTTTATTGACAGAAGAGCAAATAGTCTGTGATCACGAGTGTTTTATAGTGTTCATATGTGTATGTGCAGATATATGGAGAATGTATACAGATGTAAGCCACATGGCAGATAGGAAAGTGAGGAGAGGGAAGGCAGTAAATGGTTGTGATTTTAAATATCTTTCTGCTTCTGTACTATCTCAGATTTACCAAATAGCACTTGTTTACTTAAAAGGCATCTTGTGTCAGATGGTAGTGGTACACACTTTTAATCCCAGAACTCAGGTGGCAGAAGCAAGTGGATATCATCGACTTCAAGGCCATTTTGGTATATGGAGAGAGTTCTGAGACAGCCAGTGCTACTCAGAGAAACCCTGTCTCAAAAAAAAATAAATAAAAAACAAAAAAAGAAATAAAAAGACATCTTATTAGGTGCTTTCATTGTTCATGGCTTAAATGTGTTTTAAGCTGCCTTGTCACCAGAAATTCAAACTGATTCCCTCTGCACTTCTATTTTTGTTAAGATGCCCACTTTAACCAGTACCTACCTCCAGCAATCCACTCCCCCTCCACAGCTTTCACAGTCTTCCAAAGCAACAGCAGCAGCTGGGGATCAAGTGACCAAGTGTTGATAAACATGAACTTATACATATATTTCACTCCCAAGCCTCATCTAGTGGCAGCTTTTCCCAGAGCATACCAACAACAGTTCCAGATGGTCCACTGGGGTTAACTCCCATGTTCCCTTTGGAAGGACTCCTTCATGAACTCTGATTTTACTGGTATGTACTTCTTAGAGCTCTCACATAAGCCATGAAACAATCAATCGAACAAGTATATAATGTTGTGAAATACAACACACTTCTAAATTACACAGCACACACAGACACCATACATAGAGCATACACACTGATCCAGTCCTGTGCCTTGTTCCTAGAGATGACTTTCCCATGATTTTAGTTTGCCTTCTCTGTGGTTAAACTCTAAGTTAACATAAGGCCATTGACTGAGCCATCCCCAAGAGACCTCACAGACCAAGCAGGCCCTCCTGATGTATGTCATAGTTCACCCTTCTCCATACATCTTCTGCATGGACAGCAGAGAGAACTCCCTGCTGTCCAACCTCCAGCTATAACCCATTCCTCTGAAATCCAGTTTATGTATTGTCACGTCCCCCTCGACCAGCAAGGATGACGCAACTCACAAAAGCTCTTCTCCAGCAGTTTATTCAGGTCCCTTGAAAACAGTCTTCCGAATGCCCGGGCAGACCCAACCCACAGGCTAAATACTAAATGAACAGCCAATCAAGTAAAGCCACGTAGTGCTATCTTAGAGGCCCACGTATGCGGAAGCAAGCCAGATCAGCGGTCTTAGCCAAATATGGACTTGTTTATCATCGAGAGCGCTCACCGTCGGGCTGGTGGAAGGCAAAAACCGGTGCCATCTTTAGGGCGCGGCACATCGCAGCTCTCTACAGTTCCCCCTTTTTTATTTTTTCTAAAGTTGGTAGAAGTCCCTGGAAAGGCTACGTAATCCCTATAGGAGGGCGTTGCTCAAACTCTTACCCGTCTCTGGGTCAGCCTCCCCACTCGGGACTGCCCTGTCTTAGGTGTCTGAGACTTACCCGTCTACTCCGTCATTGACTTGCCAGACCCTAATATCCATGGAACGAATACCTCAGTGGGCAGGGACTATGCTTAGTGAAGATTTACTTCACGGCAGTGAGCCATGCCTGAGGGGACTGGCCTGCCTCAATGGCGACAAGGGCTTGTATAATCATGGCTGCATTACGCTTTTGTGTGGCTCTCATTTTGTAGATGCACCATAGGCAAAACAGAGAGGCTAGTATCATTAGTATCGCCAAAGAGCCTACGCCCGCCCATTCCTTAAGATGATCCATAGCCGTCTGTACCCAGGAAGTCAAACCAGTAGTCAGGCTCAGATCCACCCGAGTGGAGTTGATGTGGACTATTGTCGCTCTCAGCTCTCTCATCAAATTTTCAAATTCAGCCGACCAATCCTGTAAGAGGAACTTTGACAATTGTCTAGACAAATTAGCAGCCTTTGTAAAATTTTGATACTGCACAAAAGTAACACACAAACCTTGCAATTTCCACTCACACCCCAATTGTGCTAGTTGCCAAAGAGAATCAATCTGTTCTTGTATTAAATCTATGCGTTAACTATCATAAGGCCTCCTTTGAGATGAGAATTCATAGAGGTCTGGGTATCCAATGCCTGTGCTACAGTGGCTGAGATGTTATTCAGGGCATTGGCAGTCTGTATAGAACTAGACAAGGCAATAGCTGAGGCAGTAGCTCCCACAGCAGCAACAGTGATGGCAGTAACAATAGCTGCAGTGATGCCAAAATCTCTTTTAAACCTGAATAGCATCATGGTATTAGGGGCCTCTACAGGAACTGGTACATATCGAGGCATTCTAGTCACCACAGCCACAGGAAAGGCTGTGGCATTCCAGCATAGGGCATAAAAACATATGCCCGGAGTGCATACTAACTTTTCTTCACCCAAGGATGCACTCCCAATACTTACAATCCACAGAAAAGGAGGCCAGAGACACACTGGTGAGGCTGAAAAGGTCTTGTTGCGGTAAGAATGAAACGAAGAATTCCAAGTACCAGAGCCACTACCACTAGAAAAATCCAGATTGGTAGCGGACCCTAGGGAAAAACTACCTCTTTGATAAATTCCTCCCCCAAGCATAATGACAGGTCCCAAGTCCATGCAACTTCCATTTACCCCACACAAAAGCCACAAATCAAAAGGATTGGTGGCAGTCTGTTGAGGATCCCTAGTAGATATATCAAACATCTGATCTTTGATATGTATGTAAAGGACATTGTAATGACCCCATGCCCAGTAGCCAACCAGGCTGGTGCCATACCCGTCCGGTATTTTTTTCTCAGAGATGGGAAACTAGGATACCAACCCATATGCAATCAAACATGCCCTTCTTGAAGTCGTTAGAAGCTGACCCCAAGTGCAGTGCTTAGCCTTGCATCCTGAGCGTGATGATAGCTTAGTCCTTTAGGACAGTCAACCAAGCTTGTGGCTGTCTAGCCTCCAAGGCAGCAAAGGCTTGCACCAGCATGGCATTGCTTCTCCTCTGTGAAATCCTCATCTTACAGATACACCATAGGGCAATGAAACTGACTAGGAAGAGCATGCCTCCTAGGGCACCCATTCCCTCAGATGATTCATGGCTCGGAGGATCCATGTCGACAGTCCTTCAGCAACAGAGACATCAACCCGGGTGGAATTCACATGCACGATGGCAGTTCTCAGATTCTGCATCAGCTTATCAAACTCGCCAGACCAATTTCCTGTAAGATACTGAGAGAGTTGCTTAGACAAATTTGCAGCTACAGTATAATTTTGATATGGCACAGAGGTCACACACAAACCAGTCATTTTCCACTCACAGCCAATCTGGGCCACCTGCCCAATACATCCAAGGCCGTGGCTACATTGGCTGACAAATTATGCAAGGTAGCGGCAGTCTGCACTGAGGCATCCAGGCTTCCAACCCCTTGTTCTTATAAGGGGTGATAGCTGCTTTACATTCCTTTGTACATTGCTCATACATAAGTTGTTTAATTAAGGGCATTGCCAAATCAGGGTCTCCAAATACCCTTCCAGCTGCTTCAACCATTATAGCCACGAAGTCTGAGAAAGGCTCCAGGGGATCCTGAATAACCTTGGTTAGATTGCCATTCACTTCCCCTTTGTTAGGCAATGATTTCCAAGCTCTGGTTGCGATTAAATTGATTTGCTCAAACACCTGAGCCAGATACCCAGTTTGTTGTTGAGCATATCGACCTTGCCCAAGAAGCATGTCCACATCCCAGGCTGGGTTTCCTGCTGCATGATTAGCAGCAGCTTGTTCATTAGCAAACTCAATCAAGAAAGCCTTTCAATCTAAATACTGCCCAGAGGACAGGCAGGCACGTGCCAAGCTCATCCAGTCACTAGGAGTCATGCAATAACGACTAAGAGCTTCCACCTGAGCTACAGTGAAAGCAGCATTAATCCCATAAGTGCGGACAGACTCAGCGAGTGCTTTAATTACCTTAAAATCGAGAGGTTCATGATAACGATTTCCCCCTCCATCCTGAAAGACAGGGTAGTACAGCTCATGTCTCACTTCCCTCCAGACATTTGGACAGAATGACCACCCACTAGGACCACTCGGAGGGGAAGTCTCATTATATGAAGGCGGTGCCAACATAGGCGGCCCCGGACCTGAGGGCTCTCTCTATCCGGGTGCAGTCAGAACTCTTCCTCAAAGATGACTTCTCCATTTTCTTTGTTAACATTTTAAGTTCCTCTTTAGACTCTGAGCTATCCTCTTTCAAAGTATCTTTCCCAGATTTGACCGAGTGCTCCTCTTTTAACTGTTCTAATGCCTTTTGTCCTTTCTCCACTGCCTTGCGATATCTCTGATCTCCTAAACAACTCCGAACAAGTCTCCAAATCGGTCTTACTCCATGCTTTAGAGTACCTTGCTCCCAAGCAGAATCCAAGTCCCTGCCTAATTTGTCCCAGCAGGATACCGTAAGATTCCCGGACACCGCAAACCACGGAGCCACGGAATCGCATTCATTCAAAAATCTCTCTAGGGTAGACTTCTTAAGTTTCAAATTCCTAGCTAAAAGTAGCTCCTGAAGAGCCAGAAAAATTGGATGTGACTCAGACAATCCCATGATTAAAAATTTACTTTCAGTTCGCAACTTCCCCGCGAAACTTTACGTTTTGTTCGCTATCTCCGTGAAACTTTACCTTGTGTTCGCTATTTCCGTGAAATTTTATTGTCCCAATTTATCCCAGGAACTTACCAGCGCGCTGCCCCTGACTGCAGGAGTTCTGAGTCTTTTTTGGTTCCCCGTACGGGCCACCACTTGTCGCGTCCCCCTCGACCAGCAAGGATGACGCAACTCACAAAAGCTCTTCTCCAGCAGTTTATTCAGGTCCCTTGAAAACAGTCTTCCGAATGCCCGGGCAGACCCAACCCACAGGCTAAATACTAAATGAACAGCCAATCAAGTAAAGCCAAGTGGTGCTATCTTAGAGGCCCACATATGCGGAAGCAAGCCAGATCAGCGGTCTTAGCCAAATATGGACTTGTTTATCATCGAGAGCGCTCACCGTCGGGCTGGTGGAAGGCGGAAACCGGCGCCATCTTTAGGGCGCGGCACATCGCAGCTCTCTACAATGTATCACTAAATAGTTGTCACATTTCTCCCTTTCTGTCTTTGTAACACAGACTAGATGTTGCTATTTTCCTTTTCTTTAAAGCTGAGGAAAATTTAAATCATTTCACACTAGTTTCCACATCTCCCTGTTATTAGCATTTTACCTGTCATAACATGTATAATCATAGTATATAATCATCTTTTTTTTTCTATGTCTGTCTCGCTATTTGCCTTTAAAATGGCCTCCCACTGGACTTTTCAAATTGTTGATCTGGTGCTCTCCCACCATAGCAAATACATTGCTCTAGTTTCTGAGGAAAATTTCTGATCTGCTGTAGCCAGGCAAAAGCTCTGTGAAATGAAAATAACATCATCTAAGAGATGGGCTGATTAATTACAAGCTTTACCATGGCTGCCTATATTAAAGTTAATACAATATACTGCTCAGAAACCTCAGACTCTAGACTCAGACAATACTTAGTATAACCTCTGTTTCTCATGTGTCCCACCACATTATAAACTAAACTAGTTATTGACTAAGGTAATGGACACATTTATATATTTATGTCTATACAAAAATATACAACCACTGTATCACATCTAAAAACAAGAAAAAAACTGATTCATCCAAAATGTTTCATTATATAAAATCTGTGTGTTAAAACTGCCTTCGATCAGGGTGCTCATACTGGCTCAGACTTAGTGGCTTGGACAACATATTTTCAGTTTTCAAAGTTCTAGAGACTGGAAATCTGAAATCAGGGAGCCAGTATGTGGGGAGGGAATTCTTAGTAGGAATCCTTCTTGGTCTGTAGACAACCAGCCTACCACTTGGTCTTCTTGAGACCTAGGCTAACTACTCTCCACTGTCCCATCAGTAAGGCCCCAAGATGACACAATGATCTCCTGAAGACTCAAAATATCACCACATTTGAAATGGGAATTCCATACCTGTTCTTTGTGGAGACGCAGTCCTTAGCAAGTACAGAATGTAAAAGGTGAGAATTAGGATACACCGTATGGGAACTTATAAGTCTTTTGTTTTACATAATTTGTAGCTTTTTTACCTTGAGTTTTGTATTGATGGGAAGAAATTATCTAGCTATAAATAAATGTGGGCTACAGAAACATTTGTCCATGATCTATCATGCCCTTTAATGAGATAATATTGTTCCATGCCACTTTGTGTCCCTCTCAAGTTATTTCACCAACATTATCTGATGATGTGACCAGCAGCCAACTTAATGCCAAAAGTATTTCCAAGCATGTATTTGTATTTGGCTTTTAAAAGAATATTTTATCCTTAGACATGGTTGCACATCAAATATATATTTACTTCAGTGCCCCAACTCAGTGACACCCATAGCAATTTTAATTGTGCTCATCCAAGAACAAAATTAGGTTTTAGGATTTAACCCAGGTGGCATAATAAAAGATAAATAACTTGTTTACCTGAAAGCAACAGGAACAAAATGAGACAATCTGAAATACAAGCCACTACAGAACAATAATGAAATACGACCCTGGGAATAGCAATGCATGTTGACCCTCTGAAATGAATTAATAACTAAGAAAGTAAAGAGAAGAGAGAACAAGGCACCTCAGTGTGTTCCAAGACTCAAGTTTTTTATGAATCAAAGACACCTCCCATTGCTTCCTGTCCCTGGTCATTAACACTAATTTTCTATGATCTATCTGACTCTCATTGCTAATCTGTTGGAGCCTTACACAACTTTGATCCTCTTATTGATTAGCATTGTCAAACCTGGCACAAAGATTAGGTATTCAATACATGTTTGCTGAATTGCATTGGGCTTTTATAGTGTACTATAAATCTACACACTTATTTCCTAATAAGTGGCAAGAAGATCAATGGAACAAAAGAAAGGTATAGACTACTTTCTTTGCAGCATGAATTAACAGTAAAATGCAGTTTGGTATGTTTTGCCAATGGAAAAAACAATTATTCTAGCCATACTCTTATTTTAAATACATTATTCATGACACATAATTACGTGAACAGCTTACTTTTAAAAGAAGATGTAGAGATGTTACCAATGGGTGGGAAATTGACCATTTCCCCCATGAAGCTCTGCAGCTTCCCCAAGCAATAAGATGTGGCTTTAAGTGGATCATGTATATATTAAGACAAATTTCCCACTATCTCAAGGCCTCATTTTAATATTTAATTTTACTCTGTGTATATCCTGGTACAATAGAGAAATGCTTTATTTATTTCAATCCCTAGCCTTAATTTTGTTGCTGAAAAAATACACCAAGCACTTCACTAAATGTTCAATTAGTTCTAATATAGTGAATATAATAAAGTTTAACTTTTATGAATTAGTTTTTTAATTCAAAGCCACTCTGTTATAAGGGCAATACCACCTTCAAACCTGATTCTTTCAGCCTAAGCAAATGACTGGGTAGCAAGGCAACTCATTTTTTTGTTTTTTTGAGTTCTCCCTCATTGTACTTATGTGAAGAATGAGATTCCCAGCTATTGGAAGCTCATGAGTGAGACACTGAAACTGCAGACCCAATTGTAACCACGACTATCTGAAGTTCCTGATGGAATGATCAGGACCAGTCATCTATCCTAGAAGAGGAAACAATGATGGTAATTATTTAACACCTGTTACCTGCTGACAGAGGACCTGAGAGGCTATACACTCTCTCACATAACATCCAGTCAGAACTGCTGTTCCTATTTTACATCTGATTTTTACTGAGGTTAAGGGAAGTTAGAGGATTCAAGGATGTTATTGGAAGAAAGTATTGCTGATGAAATGCAGTACCATTTCCCCATTAAAATCTATCAACCACAGATACTCAGCAGTGTCAATGCCAAGACTCCTTGCACAATCATTCTGTCTCAGCATGATCCTTCCCACCTACACACCATCACCCAACCTTCCTTCCACTTAGCTCCATTATTTAAGTTCAAGAGGTAATACCGAAAGATATGTGCATTTTGTTCATCTTAGGTTGCCCAGAAGCCAAGACAATAAACCAAGTTAGCTGAGGAGGCACAGGCAACAATGTGTGTGTGTGTGTGGGGGTGGGGGGGGGTGGGATGGGGTTAGAAATCACAAGGTACATCATAACTGCTGAAAAACTTTCTCCAAGCTGGTGCTATTACTGCTTCTCAGAGAGACTTGTGAGATGAGGGAATGTTAAATAAACTAAATACTAAAAAAAAAAAAAATTGTATGTCAATGTGCTCATGGCAAATATTTATACAAAAGTCCCACAATAATAGTCCTGAATATATCTGGGCATTATACACAGTTTTTTTTTTTTTTTACTTTAAACATCTCACCTTTAAAAATTAATTTCTGTGGAATTAGTTTTATTTGCTTTATATAATTAAAGTATTCAAGATGCAATTGCTATTACGTTATTATGAAACTATTTTAAAATTAAGGGCCAATGTCTACTATGACATTTAAATATATCTACTTGCTTTATAAAAGATCTGACACTTTGGTTGAGTATACAATGGGAAAATATAATTGAAATAACTTCAGTGCTGTGTGGCTTAATATCACCATCTTGTCTATATATACTGTGATTTTTAATTTCAAAAATACACATTTTTCTCACTATACAAATGCTATGTTATTACATTAACTTTCAGGAGAATATATCCTTTTACAAATTAGATATGTTTGCATACATATACTTATTTGCCAAAGTATGTATGTATGTATATATATATGTATATGTTTTAGGGATGTGCTGAGGGTTTAGGAGGCAGTATCTATAATTACTCTGAAAATTCTCAGTTGCATATATAAATACAAAGTCCTCTTACTCACATTGAGTTTTAGAGCTGACTAATAAAAATAAAAACTGTTACTGTCTGCCTGGTTAATATATTACATCCACACAGTTTTTTCACTTACTTTCATTTGTATTCATTTGACAGGGAAATAGTCTGCCCAAATCTGTTTTAATAAGATAATTTAAAACTTTACATAAAAGCTTACATAAATCCCCTTTGTAGTCACTTGCCTGGAAATACAATACTTACTTTACTCATGCTTAGGTGGCTGTGGAACGAAAGTCAGTCTATCAACATTTTGCTTCTTTGCTTAGATTAACTGTAATGGTTTCTTTTTCTTTTTCTGTAGAATTTGCAGAGTGAATACTAGATATTCAATTAAGTTATGTATAAAGGCAGCTGCTTAGCTTTCTCCGAACTACAAAACTTTACATTGTTGTGGTAAACTAATTTTCTAACAATGTTTGCTAATGATAAGTTACCAATTTTTGATATTCAAATAAAATTTAAAGTCAGAGGTAGTTCTATTCATCAAAGGTAATATATGCTTCTTTTTTTCTCTTTCTTCAGAAAAGGTATCATATATGAAATGTGTATAGATCATCCACAGTTTTTTTTATAATTATACTTATATTCACCACTGACTTTCCCTATTTGAATTCCAGCAGGAAAGAATAATACCTGTGTAGATACTTTGTTTTTTAAGGAGTCAACCTACAAGCATATCTTTGCCAAAATTTAGAATATTTCTGTATGCTCAACCTTAGTTAGTTAATTAAAAATGAATGGGTTAATTTTCTGCTCATTAATTTCAGAAACATCCACCAAAGTCTCACTATAGCTATTGTACCCTCTTATTCCAGAGCAGACACTGAAGCGAGATATTATCAAGATCATTTCAGACTTGTTTATGCCTGGTTTGCACAAGCAAATGCTTCAACGCATCAGCATTCACTCATCCTAACTGTTAATATGCTTTCTGTCCATCAGCTGTTGCCTATCAGACACAATATGGTAAATCCATACAGAGACATCTTATGAAAATGAGCTCTGTGAATATGAATAAGGGACAATAAAGGGATTCTAGGATATAGAACTTATTTTCTCACACTAGTGTTAACTCTAAAAACCATAGAGACTGCTGTTGTTTACACAATAAATTTTAAAATCCTTAGACTAAATTTTTTTTATAGTCTGTCACAGCTGTGTATTTCAAGCCATTTTTTCCAACTTAATCTTTTCATCCATTTTTGGAGATTGAAGCAAGAGTGATAGCCTCAATTGTCAAACATGATGTTCTACATTTAATCATCTTAATTCACTACTCCTGGCACATCCTCATGCAATAGTTGTATTCACATCCTCACATCCTCATAGCAATCATTGATAGATTCATTAATTATATTTTCATGAAAAAGAATTCATAGTAGTCACCAAGGTTAAAAACTGGCAAATGTTTCTGACAAAACCAGGTCTAATGAAAGAATTATAATTTCAGAGGCAAGGTGTTAATTTCAAAAGCAAAGGATAAGAACTGTTCTAATTTCAGACAGGAACAAATGACTATTCTTGCTATATCAACTAAAGAAGCCTCTTCTATAAAACTCCTTTTCCTTTCTTGCCAAGTCAATGTGAACAAACTTTCATGAGTAGACTGGGTTAATAAATGTTCTCAGGCTTAGAATAGTTCTATGCTACTTCTATCTAGAGGAGTTCTAACAAAATAAATGCCATGAAACTGGCCAGAAATAAGGAAACAGTTGAAAGATACTCAGTAGTTCAGACATGACATGAGCTTGTCTTGGGAGAGTTTCAACCTCAGAAGCATGATTTGCATTAGTTCAAAAAAAAAAAATCTTTGTATGTGAATTTGTATCCTAACAAAGGTGTTTTGTGTAGTGTTGTACATTAACATTAGGACATATTTTTTGTTTCCTTACAAGCTTGTGAGGTACATAGAACAAATATATATATATGATATACATATCATATATATATACATATATATATATATATCATTCCAAATATATTTGAAGGATGAAGTGGTTCTCCTAAAATCCTGAGTCATTTATAAATTTGAAGAATACAGAGTACAGCACCCTGGCTTCCTGCTCTGCTCTAAGAGCTTGTCTTGATTGCTGCTCTACCTAATACTCTGATATCAAACTCTCCTGTAATGCTCACTCTTCCTAAGTGCTTTGGCAAAGTACAAAGTTGGAAAAGCAACAATGACTCAAATCCCACCACCATGCAGTAGATATCATGGAAGATTCACAGAGACCAGAAGCAGAAGCTGGTGACTGGGAAAAGATTTCATTCTTGTACTTACTCCCTGTTTTGTGATCTGGCCACTAAATTACTGTCACCTCTATCATCCTGGAAAACAGTTCTCTCAAGAGCCTGTACAGTCAGAATTATGGAAATGAGTTTAAATAAATGTGACTAACCAATTAGTAAGTAGCAGCCTACTTTCAGTCATTTCTCTTGTGAAGAGCACTTACTGCTTAAGTGTAGATTCCTTTCCCATAATTAAGAAGTGTCAGATTAATATATCTGATTTTATAGGAAGTACAGAGCCTGCAGCTTCCAAAACTAAGAAATGACATACCTGTGGCTGCCTGGACAGTTCCCATTTTCTCTCCATACATTACAGCATCGATCTTCAGTCATTTGGCCCCATTTCTTTGACAGACATTGATTGTAGAGCAGGGGTTATGAAGGACTTACCTACCCTGTCTTAGCAGAGCTAGGCTGTCGACTTACCTGCTTCCAGGTTTTGTCATTTTTGGACAGCATTCTGTCTACAGTTGGGGCAAGGGGCTTTTCCTACCAAGAGATAGGCTTGCGACTAATTCAATCATCTCCCACTGGAGATTCTTCGATGCTCATCTTCTACTTGGAGGAGAATAGGGGGTGCTGTCAGGAGTTGATAGGTCTTGATATAAAAAAATCTAAAGTTACGAAAACATCTTTGAATGCCATATTCTGCAGATCTCTTGAGGTTTTTGAAGAGGCCCTATCTATCTCTTATATTAGGGTAAGCAGATGTTGCTTGTCTCTTGCTGGTTTATTTCTGATTAGCTTAGAAAGTAACTATAATAGGCTGTCATAGTACCCAACTGAATGACCAGCTTGCATAACCATTAATTTGCATTTCTTAATTACCCTAAACAGTTTATGACAATTAGTAGTAAAAGGCCGAAACATCACATTTCATTTTTTTTCTTTACCTCCTAACCCTTCCATCCCATTTCTCTGGGGTGGGGTGTCCTTATATAACAGTCCCTCATGTCAGTTAGAGGTCGTATGAGGGCCAAGAGCCTCTTCATTCATTGGGGATCTACGAAGCAGTACCATCAGTGAAAAGTGTCTCGTTGTCCGGGAGAGAGAACTACTAAACAAACAAACCAATAAGCATACAATAGATAAAAAAAGACTAAAAAATAGAAAAAATATAACTAATATACAAAAAATAGATAAAGAATAAAAATTAAAAATAAGAAGTCTATGTCCAAGTTCCCTTTGGTGTGTTAGTTGAAGTATCGATACCTTCTACTATATAGCTAAAATCCTACTATAAGTGAATAGATGCCATGTGTCCTTCTGAGTCTGGGTTAGTTCATTCAGAATGAGCTTTTCTAGTTCCATCCATTTGGCTGCAAATTGCATAATTTCATTGTTCCTGATATCCCCCTCAGGTGTCTGAGGTGGTTGAAGAACAGATAACTAGAGTCTCATAATTAAATTTTGAGTTGTTTAGGAGTCGAGAGCGTTATAGATCTAAGAAGATACTTTTAAAATTGTGTTGCAAGTTAGTATGAATGTTGAGTCAGATATAGACCTTTAAACTCATGGAGATGTTTAGATAGTAGAATGTTAAAGTCAAGTACCAAATACATATGGACTGGTCATTGGGAATGTACGTTAAACCATATAACCCTCATAACTGTGGCCTAATTACCTCTGTTGTACTCTATTGTATTTGTTATTATAAGAGAAAGAGCCATTTGTTTGACTGAAAGGGGAAACTGTAGGGGGAAATAAGATATACCTTAAATTTAAAAGGAAAAAAAAAAGGGAAGAGGATGGGGGGTTGAGGGTGGGAGGGTGGGACTGGAGGGGGAATAGGGATGGGACTGCGATTGAGATGTAACTTGAAGAAATAAAAAATAAAGGAAAAAAAAAAGAAGTGTCAGATTAAGTGTGTGAAAGGTACTAGAAAACTATACAAAATACAGAATCCTATATGTTTTGTATATTTACAATTGGCATATTTCTGAAAATTTGAATCAAACAAGGAAATAAGGTTTTGTGCAGAATCTTTAAGTGTATCTTCTCATTTATCTTCTCAGATGTAAAAAGGAAATCATAATTTGGAAATATACCCAGAGTATATTGATTCACAAAGGAAGGTGGGTTGTGCGATATTATCTCAAAGTTTCATATTCTACATGCCATGGAATCTCCCTCAAAGTGGTTGGTGAGTTTTGGTTGATGTCTAGTTAGGATATCCATTGCTGTGAGGAGATGCCATGACCAAGGCAACTTTTATAAACACAGACATTTAATTGGGGCTGCCCTACAGTTTCAAAGGTTTGATTCATTATCATCATGGTGGGAAGCATGGCAGCATCCAGGCAGACATGGTGCTAGAGGGGACAGAATTCTACATTTTGATTCAAAGGCAGCCAAGAGGAGACTGTCTTCCACAGGCAGCCTAGAGGAGACTGTCATCCACAGGCAGCTAAGAGGCTGCTCTTTTAGGAGCTTGAGCATTAGGAAACCTCAAAGCCTACCCCCACAGTGACACACTTCCTTGAGCAAGGCCACACACTTCCTAATAGTGCCACTCCCATGGCCAAACATTCAAACACATGAATCTATGGGGGACAAACCTATTCAAAGTACCACAGTTGTTAAATGTCCTTTTATAAACTTGATGGTTTCTATTCCACACAAAAACACTGAATGTTTTATGATTTGACTTAAGATTGAGAGACCCTTTACCCTCAAGTTATGAAGGCAAATGGAAACTCTTTCTCTATCTATCTATCTATCTATCTATCTATCTATCTTTTTCTTTGTGTGTGTGTATGTATGATATTTAAATATTTTCCTAGAATTTATTAAATGAGAAATTGTGTTCTACTTTTGAATGTTACTTTCCATTTCAATGCTGATTTATAGCACTTTAATATCAGTATGAGATGGATGAACACATAATCCACAAATACATCCTGAACTAAGCACCCTTACTGGTGCCTTAAAATATAGACTTATACAATTCTGCTTTGAAATGGGAAAAATGCGCTATTGGTCAGTGAACATGGTGTGAAACATTTTAATTCATTAAAAACATATTTAATAAAGTAAAGCCTGCCATCATTTTAACCTTATAATATCTTCTACAAAATCATGATCATTTTAATTTGGCTTTTCATTTTTGAGAATATAAATACTTTTCTCTCATACTAAGAATCGATAGAAAATTAATGTCTTAGAAAATTCTATTAAGTGAGCCTATTCAAGTCACCCATTTTTACTGCATCGGGAAAATTTGTTAACTTTGGCTCTGTACCAAAACTTTCAGATGATTTGTATTCTTAGCAGTGTTTTCCTTTTTTATTTGGTTAAGATCAGTTACTATCTCTGTAGTAAAGTATTTCTATATTACATTGGACATGAAATACAGTAATGCATTTCTTTATTATCTGATAATTAAGTTAGCTTATATATAATAATGTAGAATATAAAAAGAGTAAAATGCATAAATCTTACACATTTATTAGTTCCTAAATATAATAATCCCAGACTGTATGTCCTTGAAAAAATAGGTTAAGTCTTGTTCCATTTTTTCATGTCCTGTTCCTGGACTAATACTAGGTCAGTGTATAACTTATTAAGTAAATAGAAGGGAAGTAGGAAGGAGTGGGGAGGCGAAGTCATTTGAGCAACATGGGAGTTTCACAATTATAGTTCTAATAAAGTTCTGATCATAACAAAGTATTTTAAGCAGTAAATTATGTCTCTGTTATTATAAGGCAAGGACTATTTTGATGTCTGTAATTAACTCACTTCTCTGGAGAGCAGTGTTAAACATACATATTTATTATAGTCTGAGAGTCTAATTAATAATATATGTTAGGTTTCTCTTAATTCATCTGTGCTCTTCCTTACTCTGCACCCCATCACCTCTTATAAATCAGCTAAGCTCTAATTGTCCTGGATCTATTAGAACTCCAAACTAGCAACTCAGAGTGTAGTGTTCTATCACAGAAATTTATTAAAACGAAGGTACCAAAGCTAAATCTTCTGTGGTAGCCAAACCCAGATAAGGACTAAATAAATCTGCTTCTCCAGGACAAGTGTCTTATAAATTAAGGGCAAATGGGCAAGTGTTTGGACAACATGAAATTTAAGGGGAAAGTTGTCTTTCAGACTCCACCAGTAAATCCCCTTTAAAGGCTCACACTGTGTTCAGTAAGTTAAAATGTGCCACTTTGCCGATGACTGATGGCAAATTAGTTTGCTTCGAATCAATCAGTTAATAAAAACAAAAGAATGAGTGAATAACATCAGCAAACATCAGGCCATCTAACAATTGCTTTTAGTCCATTTTTATAATTCATCCCCTCAGCAATGGTGTGTCAGGCAAGGCTTGAGAGAATTGAGGCAACTGTAACATACATGTGACAGGTAGTTTGATGGTGATGGTGTCTTTATGCAATGGCCATTCAGTAAGCATGCACTTGAGTCTGCAATGACTGCAATGTCTCACACACACCAGACTAACTTACGATTCTGTGCTCCATGCTCAGTGTGCCTCAGTACTGTCAAGAAATGACAGGGGACCTTGCATCCCTCAGGATTTGTAACACATATTTCTCCTTTTCCATGATTTTAACTAATAGCCACTATGAAGCTGTCTGTTACCCCTGGTCAACCTAATCAGCTATTAAAATAGCAGCTTAAATACATGTTTTTACTTCATCCATTAAAGGAGGAGTTCTTTGCTTTAAGAAAATTCTGATCTAGCTTCCGGGGTTTAGAATAGGTTCCAGGACTTCATGGATAGTGTGCAGGAGTGAAAATATAATTGGCAGCATGCTTTATGGTATTGACACACTCAGTAGCTTCATTGATTCAGGTTGTTTTCCCTCTGTCAGAAACATGAAACCCTTAGCCATGGCAGAATTCTCATTTTTATTTTATTTTGCTTTCTATATTGCCTGTATATTTTTTTACACATGGAAAAAGTCCTAAATTAGGCAGTAGACAATATAATTATTAACCATTATTATGTTAAATCATAGTGGTATACTCAGTACTTCACATCACATAGCTTAATAAATAGAGAAAAATATTCATCTTTGAATCCAATATTTAACTCCCCTGATAAGACTGGGCACTTGCATTGTTCTCAACTGCAATTAATCCCACATATAAAGCCATAACCATCAACCACAACATATGTAGCCCATGACATTTCATATGAAATACTGACTCTTGCTTTAAGAAACTATTAATATATTCATTAGCATAGAGAATTTTTTCATTAAAGGAGATATTTCCCTAATTTGGACTAGTATTTTAATAAAATGGAAACTTACTTTATTGCATTTCTCTAATTTTGATCTTGTGAAATTCTCCAGTCTTGACTTCATTGTGTTGTCTTGAACAGTTTTTCTTTTTTCTGCACCTCAGACTTTAGCTGAGTTAGAATGTCCACCAGTCACTGGTGACATATGGAGGCCTGTCACATGTACTGGGTAGGTTCTCACCTTAACTTTATGTCATTTAGGATGATATACTTGTCTTTCACTCCAATTTTGACCTATGTCTTTCTGGTTAAGATTCACCAAACCCTTCTGTTTTCAGTGACAATAAAAGCTAAATTCTCTTATTATTTCTGGAGGATTAGTTCAAGAAACCCTCAAAAAGTTTCCATGAGGTAGGCACTAGCATCTATTGTCTGCTTCTGTTGTCGATCAGCACCCTGCTAAACATGTGGCCTGACTAAGGACTGACCCTTACTTTGAAGTTTGCCCTCTTGAAATCTTAGTCTTCTGTGCTCCAGATGTACAATGAGAAAGCTGAGCCCAGCCTTCTACCCTGAGTCTTTCACTAACAGGATTCTTCCTTACCATCTTAGAGTAGCCATTTAGCAGCGCCCCTGTCCCTGAAGGCTTCCCACCTGCTAAAGAGAACATTACTTACTAAAGGTGATGGAATCTTTTGACTCTAGACTCAAAAGAAAGATGTACTAAAATAGGAAAGTTTTCATATTCCCTTCCACCCCTTCTTCTACCAGATTAATGATCCAAGACCATATCCTTTAATTAGTACCTATTGACAAAATGGATCAACAAAGCCTTGTTCTGTCCAAACCTCTGTTTCCTCTCCTGGCCATAAATCTTAACTGAGAGCTCTGCTTGGCAGACTTTCAATCACCTCTACTTGCAGGACCGAGTTTCTAACTGCTATTTTCTGGCTGTAATTTGCTCATTCTAGAACTTCATTCTATTAAGTACTTGGTAGATTTCAAGATACTTTTTTTTAGAATAGTGGAAAATTGGATAATAAAGTTTCTACTTTTATTTTAAAGACCCCTGAGAGATACTTAACCAGTTGCCTGCTGTGTAAATAGTATTGAGAATGAAAAACATAAAGGAGATTTACAGTTTCACTTATGACCACATGTGCTTTCAAATTTCTACACAATAACAGAGATAATGCTTAGCTCTCCCATGGTTATTTCTACCAAAGACATATTCAAAATATTTCTGTAATGAATTAAAACTGAAACATTTTCTTTAAAAATTAGTAAACAAAGACACTGAGTGTAGTTACCATTGAAAGTGGACAGTTTCCTATGAAGAAAATCTGTGTTCAAAGTAACTTTCTGTCACCAATTCTCTATGAATTGCATAGATACATATTTGTGAAAATTTGAATATTATCAAAAAGGGTTTTTTAGCAAAATTATTTTGGGTGGTGTTAGTTACTATTTTTATTTTATTGAAAATAAACATGTATAATATCTACCCATTAAGCATTTATATACATTTATCAATATAGAGTATGTGGTAATCATATCTACTCTGGCCCATGCTGTGAAGAATAATATTCTTTCTCTCAAAGCATGCAGACCATGGGTAACCATTGTCTTTAAGGGTATAGAATATTATTAATTTTCCATAGGAATCTGTATTTAATGTCATTCATTATTTTCATCCCTAAAGGTTAATTATTCTGCATGAAGTTTCTCAGTAAAGGCAAATAGAGCTGTTTTGGTTTTTGCATAATCTACTTTTCCATATTTGCTGACACAGTGATAGTTGTTATGAGAGACAGAGAGAGATCCACTCTTCTGTGGATGTCACTTTGCAGTTTCTGTTGTCTCCATGGCCACCATGCCAATCTCATGTAATGACTAGAAAAACCATTAAACTTTTACCTTTCCATCCATCTCATCTTAATTGCTGAGGAGATATCATGACCAAGGCACTTTTTATAAATGAAAGCATTTAACTGGGGGCTTGCTTACCGTTTCAGAGGTTTAGTCCATGATCCTCGTGACAGAAAGAAAACAGGCATGGCATTGGAGCAGTAGCTAAGAACTTTGCATCCAAATACAGAGGTAGCAGGCAGAGAGAGAAAAAGAGGGGCTGGGGGAGACAGAGAGAGAGAGAGGTGGAGACAGAGACTGTCCTGACAGGGTGTTTTAGAACTTCAAAGTCTACCCCTAGTGGCATACCTCCAACTAGACCACATTTACTCCAAGAAGGTCACACCTCCTAATCCTTCTCAAACATTACCACAAACTGGAGACTATGCATGCAAATATATGAGCCTATGTGGTTCATTCTCATTGAAATCACCACATCCCCAAACAAAATAATCAAAGAAACCACAGATCAGAATAAGGGAGCAAAGTTCCATGAAAAGCAATAGGTAAGGCAGAAGAGTCATGAAACTTTCATCTTGTTTAGTTATATTCAGCACCTTTTAATATAATGATAGAATTTCATTAGTTTGTGTCATCTGGATGTTACATTTAAATTTTTCTTCATGTTCATATTTATTTGTGATTTCTTTTATAACTGGATATAGTCAATAATTAATTCTTGGATGTTCATTGAAAATTTTGCATTATGGGTCTGTATGTAGCCAATTTTGAGCAAGATTTTATATGTTTAGAGAAGACTATGTAATGTTTCAAGGCTTGAAATTGAAAGTAGAAGCAATAAAGAAAACACAGTCAGAGATAAGAGTGGAAATGGAGAATCAAGGGAAGAGAACAGGAACTACAGACATGAGTTTCAAAAATAGATACAAGAGATGGAAGACAGAATCTCAGGCATGGAAGATTCAATGGAAGAAATTAGTACAACAACCAAAGAAAATGAGAAAGCAAAAGAAGTTCTCACCCATAGCATCCAAAAAATAAAGGACTTAATGAAAAGACAGAACCTATGAATTATAGGCATAGAGGACAGAGAAGACCCCCCAACTCCAAGGTCCAGGAAACATCTTCAACAAAATTATAGAAGAAAACTTCCCAAACCTAAAGAAAGAGATGCCAATAAAATTCCAAGAGGCATATAGAACACCAAAGAGATTAGATCAGAAAAGAAACTCCTCTCACCACATAATTGAAACTCCAAATGTACAGAACAAAGAAAGAATATTAAAAGCTGTAAGAGAAAAGATCAAGTAACATATAATGGCAGACCCATCATAATTACACCTGACTTTTCCTCAGAAACTTGAAAAGCCAGAAGGGCCTGGGCAAATGTCCTATAAGCCCTGGGAGAACATAGATGCCCAGCCAGACTACTATACCCAGCAAAAATCTCTATCAAAATAGATGGAAGAAACAAGATATTCCATGACAAAATCAAATTTAAACAATATATACCCACAAATCCAGACCTACAGAAGATCCTAGAAGGAAAATTCCAATCCAGAGAAGATAATTACACCCAAAAAAAAACAGAGGAAACAAAAAACTCCACTGCAGCTAAACCAAAAGAAAGACAAAACCACCACCTATACCAAAATAATAGGAAATAACAACCTTTGGTCATTAATATGTATCAACATCAATGGACTCAGCTCCCTAATAAAAAGACACAGGCTTACAGATTGGATCTGTAAACAAGACCCATCATTTTGCTGCATAAAAGAAACACATCTCACTAACAAAGATAGATGCTAACTCAGAGTAAAGGGCTGGGAAAGGGTTTCCCAAGCAAATGGACCCAGGAAGCAAGCTGTAGTAGCCATCTTAATATCAAACAAAATAGACCTCCAACTGATGTTAATCAAAAAATATAGAAAAGGGCATTACATACTCGTTAAAGGAAATATTCATCAAGAGGACATCTCAATATTGAATATCTATGCCCCAAATGCAAAGGCACCTACATTTGTAAAAGATACTCTTCTAAACCTTAAATCACACATTGATCCCCACACATTAGTAGTGGGAGACTTCAACAGCCCACTCACAACAATGGACAGGTCATCAAGACAGAAACCAAACAGAGAAATAATGAGTCTAACAGAGGTCAGGAACCAAATGGACCTAACAGATATCTACAGAATGTTTCACCCAAACACAAAAGAATACACCTTCTCAGGACCACACAGAACCTTCTCCAAAATTGACCATATAGTAGGACAAAAAGCAAACCTCAACAGATACAAGAATATTGAAATAACCCCTTGTCTCTTATCAGACAACCATGAAATAAATCTGGACTTCAGCAACAGCAGAAACAACAGAAAGCCTATACACACATAGAAATTGAACAACTCTTTACTGGATGAGTACTGGGTCAGGGAAGAACTCAAGAAGGAAATCAAAGACTTCTTAAAATCCAATGAAAATGAAGGCACAACATACCCAAACCTATGGGACACAATGAAAGCTATGCTACGAGGAAAGTTCATAGCACTAAGTGCCTTCAAAAAGAAAATTGTGACAGCTCATATTATTGAATTAACAGCTAAACTGGATGAATTGAACAAAAAGAAGCAAACACTCCCAAGAGGAGCAGAAGGCAGGAAATCATGAAACTTAGGGCTGAAATCAACAACTTAGAAACAAAAAGTATAATGCAAATTATTAATGAAAGCAAGAGTTGGTTCTTTGAGAAAATCAACAAAATAGACAAACCCTTAGCCAAATTAACTAAAAGGCAGACAGAAAAAAACCCAAATCAACAAAATCAGAAATGAAAAGGGAGAAATAACAACAGACATTAAGGAAATCCAGAGAATATTTAGGTCCTACTTTAAAAATCTGTATTCCACCAAATTTGGAAACCTAAGTAAAATGAATAATTTTCTTGAATCCACCTACCTAACTTAAATGTAGGTCATATTAACAGATTAAACATCCCTATAACCCCTAAGGAAATAGAAACAGTCATTAAAACTCTCCCAAACAAAAAAAGCCCAGGGCCAGATGGTTTCAGCACAGAATTCTACCAGACTTTCAAAGAAGAGCTAATACCAATACTCTTCAAAATCTTCCACAAAATAGAATCAGAAGTAACACTGCCAAACTCATTCTATGAGGCCACAGTCACCCTGATTCCTAAACCACACAAAGACCCAACAAAGAAATAGAACTTCAGACCAATCTCCCTCATGAACACAGATGCAAAACTACTTAATAAAATACTGGCAAACCGAATCCAAGAACACATCAAAAGTATCATACACCATGAACAAGGAAGCTTCATCCCAGGAATGCAGGAATCGTTCAACATATGAAAATCCATCAACGTAATTCACCATATAAACAAGTTGAAAGAAAAAAAAACACATGATATTATCGCTAGATGCAGAAAAAGCATTTGACAAAATCCAACACCCCTTCTTGCTAAAAGTCCTGGAGAGAACGGGCATACAAGGACCATACCTAGAAATAATAATGGTGATATACAGAGAGTCAGTAGCCAACATCAAATTAAATGGAGAGAAACTTGAAGCATTTCCTATAAACTCAGGGACAAGACAAGGATGTCCACTTTCACCATATCTCTTCAACATAGTACTTGAAGTTCTTGATAGAGCAATAAGACAGCTAAAGGAGATCAAGGGGATACAAATTGGAAAGAAGTCAAATTATCACTATTTGCAAGCGATATGATAGTATACATAGGCGACCCCAAAAATTCCACCAGAGAACTCTTTTACAGCTGATAAACACCTTCAACAAGGTGGCTGGATACAAAATTAATTCAAAAAAATCACAAGCCCTTCTTTATACAGCAAATAAATGGGCTGAGGAAAAAAAATAGGGAAACAACACCCTTCACAATAGCCACAAACAATATAAAATATCTGGGGGTAACTCTAACCAAGCAAGTAAAAGACCTGTAGGACAAGAACTTCAAGTCCTTGAAGAAAGAAATTGAAGAGGCCATCAGAAGATGAAAAGATCTCCCATGCTCATTGATAGATAGGTAGGATCAATATAATAAAAATGGTCATCCTACCAAAAGCAATATACAGATTCAATGCAATTCCTATCAAAACACCAACACAATTCTTTATGGACCTGGAAAAAGCAATTCTCAACTTCATATAAAATAACAAAAAACCAAAAATAGATAAATCAATCCTGTATAATTAAAAAAAAAAACATCTGGAGCTATCACCATCCCAGATTTCAAGCTGTACTACAGAGCAATAGTAATAAAAACAGCATGGTACTGGTTTAGAAACAGACCAGTCGATCAATGGAAATGAATTGAAGAACCAGAAATCAACCCACACACCTATGGTCACTTAATTTTTGACAAAGAAGCCAAAAACGATAAAATGGAAAAAGGACAGCATCTTCAACAAATGGTGCTGGTCCAACTGGATGTCCACATGTAAAAGAATGAAATTAGACCTATACTTATCACTGTGTATAAAACTTAAGTCCAAGTAGATCAAAGACCTTAACATAAGTTCTACTAAATCTACTAGAAGAGAAAGTGGGGAAAACCCTGGAACTTATTGCACAAATGACAACTTCCTGAACAGAACACCAACACCTCAGGATCTAAGACCAACAATCAATAAATGGGACCTCATGAAACTGAAAAGCTTCTGTAAGGCAAAAGAAACTGTCATTCAAACAAAACGGCAGCCTACAGATTGGGAAAAAAAAATCTTCACCAACCCCACACCTGACAGATTGCTAATATCCAAATTTGCAAAGAACTCAAGAAATTAAATGCCAAGAAACCAAATAATCCAATCAAAAAATGGGGAACAGAGCTAAACAGAGAATTCACAAATGAGGAATTCCTAATGGCTGAGAGACACTTGAAGAAATGTTCAGCATCCTTAATTATCAGAGCAGTGCAACTCAAGATGACTCGGAGATTCCATCTCCCACCCGTCAGAATGGCTAAGATCAAAAGCTCATATGACAGCACATGCTGGCGAGGGTGTGGAGAAATGGGAACCCTCTTCCATTGCCAGTGGGATTGCAGGCTTGTGCAACTACTATTGAGGTCAGTCTGGTGATATCTTAGAAAACTTGGAATAGCTCTGCCTTGGGACCCAGCCATACCACTTCTGGGTATACATCAAAATGACTCCTCACCAAATCACAAGGAAGTTTCCTCATCTATGTTCATAGCAGCCTTATTTGTAATAGCTAGAAACTGGAAACGACATAGATGTCCCTCACCCAGAAGAATGGAGTAAAAAACTATGGTGCATCTACAGAATGGAATACTACTCAGCTTTCAGAAACAATGAAATCATGCAATTTGCATCCAAATGGATGGAATTAGAGAAGTTCATCCTGAGTGAGCCAACCCAGACTCAGAAGGATGCACATGGCATCTATTCACTTATAGTCAGATTTTAGCCATATAGTACAGGATAACTATACTACAATGAAAGCACCAAAGGGAACATGAACATAGATATTTTTTCCTGTCAGTGAGACACTTTGCCCTAGTGGTGCTGTCTTGTATGCCCCAGTGTATGAGGAGGCTCTTGGCCCTCATATGACTGCTGAACTGGGACGGGGGACTGTTATGTAGGGACATTCCACTCCAGAGGAATGGGATGGAAGGGATAATGGGTAGAGGGTGGGAGGGCAGGACTGGGAGGGATGGAAAGAGTACACTGTGATTTAGATGTAACCTGAAGTAATAAATAAACAAATTAATTAATTAAAAAATCATGGCACAATTTACTTATAAAAAAAAAGAGTATGTCACCTCTAATTGTGGAACATTTTATTTAAGTATGTTTAGATCTCAGAATTAGGTCAAGTTTTATGACTGTAGAATCAATCAAAATTTGTTCAATTGTGCAGTGTATATATTGGATACAATCAATTGTTCTGCAACTCATTGTTTCAGTACTTAAAAGAAAACTTTTCCCTTCAAATTTATTTTAAAAATTTACCGTGTGTCTTTGAGGAGAGGAACATTTTTAGGGAAAATAGCAACATACTGTTTGAAGGAATTCCCTGTTCAAACTTCACCTTTATCTTAGCAAAAAAAAAAAAAAAAAAATTGAGAAATAGTTAGATGAAGTTTGGCTGCTCCTGTTTTCTTGCCCTGTGGCTGTTCTTCTCTGTCACAGCAGGGCACAGTATTGGAGGTGCTGTGTCACCAGATGGCCACAGAATCTGGACTGTGTCTAGAAAGAGTTCTGATTCTAAGGACAAAAATCGCCCACAAAATGGCTGTAAGGCCAGCCCCACTGTGATCCAGGGCATAATTACAGGACACACCATTAAATACTCAGAACACGGAATAGGAAGGTGGCCCTGTGCCAGCAGTGACTTGTCTTCACAGTAGAAAAGGTAAAGTGCAGCTAGTGGACACCAGAGCTCTCCTGTCCATGTGCCGCTCATTCACAACAAAGAAACCACAATCTTTGATTTCTCAGTGATTGTGGCAACTCCCAGAACCAAGCCTTGTGACCTGTAAATGCTTTTAAAAAGCAGCACTACTTCCTTTTACAAAAATCCTGGAGGAAAAGGAACTTTCAGCTATTCCCATGGTGTAAAGACTGTAGGCTTGTGGCCTTTCAGTTTGTGGTCCTCCGACTAGGTATTTCCATGTGTGAGTGTTCTCATAGAACTGTACACAAAGGTGAAAAGGCCTTCCAGTACCCCCATAGCCCCATTATTAGTAAGATATCTACTCTGAGAATCCATCACGTATCTTATTTTGTGCCTCATTATTCAGGTTTATATTGTGTGCCCTAGGATTTAACTCTGAGTCCAAGGATGATCAACAAGGTCTGGC
>CAJQZJ010033776.1:1691591-1696591 GCA_907164525.1 Lophiomys imhausi | reverse complement strand
GAGAAAAAAAATTGGGGGGGGGTGGGAGTTGAGACAGGGTTTCTCTCTATATCTCTGACTGTTCTGGACTCACTCTGTAGGCCAGTCTGGCCTTGAACTCACAGAGATCCGCCTGCCTCTGCCTCCCTAGTGGCAGGATTAAAGGCATGAGCCACTATGCCTGCAATTACAGACAGTTGTGAACTGCCATGTGGGTGCTGAGTTTTGAACCAGGGTCCTTTGGAGGAGCATCCAGTGTTCTTAATAGCCAAGTCATCTCTCCCTAGCCCTCTGAGAAGTTTTTATCACAGAATATGACATTTTACCTAGGGACTATAGTCACCTAATCATAGTTCAGATCTGCCTCAGTTTTCAGTCTCCTCCTGGGTGATATTATGGCAACTCTCCTTAGGCCTCCTAAACATCAGTTCTGTTCCTTTCTATTACTGTATTATAGCAAATTAACTAATGCTGACTATATGATGAGAAACTTCTGTCTACTATAGAACTGGATGTTTTATCACTAAACACAGAGCCCTTGATGGCCTAGCTGGGTTCTGCTTAATCTCCATGTTCTTGTTGGTTGCTTTGGCTCACAGATATGGTGGTGCTCTGGCCAAATGTCTTCCATCTTTTCTAGACAGTTGCATTTGTAACATCATAATGGGAAAGCTGATTTTATGCACTCTCTTGTTAAATTCTTTTCTTTTTCATTTTTAATTTGTGTTTATTACTTCAAGTTGCATCTCCATCACAGTCACCTCTCTCCAACCCTCCCGGTCCCACCCTCCCACTCTCTACCCCCTCCCACCTATCCCACTCCTCCAGTGTGGAGTGTCCCTACATATTAGCCCCCTCAGTTCAACAATCATATGAGGTCTAAGAGCTTCCTCTTGCACTGGGGGCCTATATGGCAACTCCATTAAGGCAAAGTGGCCAATAACAGGTAACAGAGCCTATGTTCCTGCTCCTTTTGGTGTGTTGGTTGTAGGATAGTTATCGTTAAATTCTTAATCACTTTCAAGACAAGTTATTTTCTGAGCAAGCTTTGGGATCATGGACAGGCCACCATGCCACCCCGCAACTGTGGGAATACTTTAGATCCAAACTCAAGTCCTCATGCTTACAGTGGAAGCACTTTATCCTCTGAGCCATCTCTCCAGACCCAATTTGTTTATTTTTTGACTGATAGCTGTAAGACCAAATGCATAATAGACGCATGGCAATCCCTAGTACATTTTATGTGACTGAGAAGAATCACTTAATGCAATCTTCATTGATGTTCATTTGAATGAGGTAAAAAAAAAAAAACAAAACTCTATCTTCACATAAATTTAATTTTGGTAAAGAATTATTTTTGTCTTTTATAAGAGGTTAAAGATACATTTAGATTCATCCATATGTGCATTTATCTATATGTGTGTGTCACTAAGTATATGTATGTGTACTGTGTGCATGCAGTAGCCTGTGGATATCATAAGACGGTATAGGAGTACTTGAAACTAGAGCTACAGTTCTTTGTAGCCTCCATGTAGCTGTTGTGAGCAACTCACCTGGGGACTGAATCCAGGTTGTCTGCAAGAACAGCAAATGTTCTTAACTGCCAAATCTTATCTCCAGCCTCTACAAAGGCCATTTTTAAATTACTTTGTTCTCAAGTCTTTTAACTCTGCTGTGGTGTTACAAATATTACTATGTGTTACCTAGTGTTATACTTGATATCTTAATTAAGCTTTTCCTTGTTCAAAGATTGTAGTTTATTGTGTTTAGGTTTTGATCTGGTCTACTACCATTATCAAAGTGAAATCTTTATAGAACATGTGTTACAATCCATTATCAATGTGTGAGTACTTTTAAAATATCTGAAAGTCCTTTAAATTTTAACAAAAACTCAAATCACAAAGGGGGTTTAAGTTAATTGGAACCCCCCCTCCAAGATAGACATTTATTTGAAATGGCCTATCTATAATTAAGATATTAATAAGAATTTTTAATAAAAAATAGATGTTATATAGATTTGTAATTGCTATTTTGGTATGTTTCTTTTGAAGTGTAGTTTAAACACAGTAAGTATATCAAGATTATGTTCTAAGCAACAATCCTATTTAATTTTCCAAGAAACTGGAAGTTCCCTTTCTAAGTTGCTTTTTTGATGGACTGCTATTGACTTTTCTTCACTTTTATGTGTGACACGTGACCTTCTGAGGAATAAAAATAATTCCCTTCATTAATATCTACCAGGCTTTGACTGGACTGTGTAGGACAAGACCTTTTATTTTTATACACTTCAAAATCCATGAAAATTGACCTTTTCCCTGACAACATCTTCTTCCAGATCCTTTCCTCTTGAGCAAGCTCAGTCTTTTGCATTGTTTGCATCAGAGGCTAAATATCTCACCATCCTGGGCAAACTCAGCAATAAAGAGGGACTGAGAGTGTGCCTGCAGTCAGAGAATGGGTCTATCCTTACAGACCTTTTCAGACCCTCATTAAGTGAAGGTTATTTTTCAAAACAATGATATTTATTAGCAAACATTATGTTAGCCACATATTCAGTGCAAATATGTGACACCACCATAGCTAAGTGACTTTCAATAATCTTAATTATTTGATCACTAAACATGAGTGTGACACACTTGATAAACTAAGAAATGTCAACCTAGGCATAGGGAATACAGTTCAGTGGTATAGTCGGTGCTTTCCATGTGTGAGGCTATGGTTTCTTCCCAGTCAACACTCACAAAAATGAAAATATATTTAGGGCTAGCTTCTGCTCTTCACTGACCTACCCAGGATCACCTACACAAGTGTGTAAACTCTGTCCATGTATGTTAGAACAAAGGCATTTGCTGGTTCTTTTTGATACGTCTTATGATGTATAGGCTTTGTTGTTCTAGAGCTCAATATATAGACCAGTAAGGTCTTATACTCATAGAGATCCACCTGTCTCTGACTCTTGAGTGATAGGAATCAAGATGTGTTCCACCCTGCCTGGCTTTTCTATCTATTTTAATAGAACTTTAAGCAGATTATTGAGATAGATAGATAGATAGATAGATAGATAGATAGATAATAGGATATTAATATCAGTGCCAAATACATATGGACTGGACATTTGAAATGTATATTATGCCTTGTAATTTTCATAATTGTGGCGTAATTGTTCTTATTGCTTTGTATTATGTTTATTGTTATAAGAAAAAGAGCCTTTTATTGGGCTAAATGGGGGGAGCTGTTCGGGGGGAAAAGATACACCTTAAATTAAAAAAAAAAAAGATGATAAGAGGGTGAGGGGAAAGAGGATAGGAGAGTAAGACCAGGAAGGGAAGGGAATGTGATTGTGAGACAACCTGAAGAAATAAATAAATGTTGATAAAATAACAGTTGTTACTTTATATGTGTGTACTTAAGGACCATAGGGACAGGGATAGCTATTAGAGGTCAGAAATAAGGGAGGAAAACCACATCCCTACATCCTCACTTCACTGTACCTTACAAAACTTGGCAGTTATGTTCACACAACAAAGACTTTGAGAGGACACAGCTCTGTGTCATGATCATTCCCAGGAAACTGGAGACACAGTTGACAGTCAACTGAAAGACTGAACCATCTCTGTCACCCAAGAGAAGGTGCTTTGTTCCACCTGTCTTTTCATGTTAGAGAAGCAGCTCTATTTTTAATACATGCCCTCTAAGCTCAGCTAATGTGCTCTTACTCCTGAGAAAAAAACACTTTGGGAGGATGATGAAATAAATCTCCCAGGCATCTTAGAGTGAAATAAGCTTCCCATGATGGAGGGAAGCCACCACTGTAAGATGATGAACATTGCCTGGAAAAGAACATGTCAAGACATATTTTAATGTTCTTTTGGCTTTTTTTTAATGTTTCATTTTTCCTACCAAGTAATGGCCTCTATCACCATTTTCCTCCATTTGTTTTGCTATATGCAGTGTACATTCCTGAACTCTAACCTGTGAGCTTTACTTCCCCCAAAGGAAACAGGCTAGCCTTATGTAATTTATTAAGTCATTCAGAAGCTCTCAATATTGAGTACCATTGTTTATATCCTATGGAATCTCCCATGCATCTTTGCAGAGGAGATTCTGTTGTTGGTACAATTGATATGAACAGACTGTCTTCTACAAAAGTTAGTGGGAAGAAAGCTTTAGCCAGATATCTGATCTTTGTTTTAGAATCACGGCAGAGAACCAGGTGCATGCTTCTTCATGGTATTCATGGGAAGGAACACTGGTGTAAGCAAGCTGAGGCTCTGCTACCAGTTGGTGGCACCAGGGGCATTGGCTGGACTCCCTGCCCAGGCTGCCTCGCTGTGTGCTGCACCATGGGGCCACAGCTTCCCTTCCCTTGCATAGCTTCTCTGCTCTTTTCTTCAAAGCTTCCCTGGTTACTTATGTTCTCTTTGATTCCCATTCTTCTTTATAGAGGTTGGTGTGTTCAGTCACATGCTGGTCTCCCATTACAGGGCTGTGTGAGAGATCCCACCAAGGCAAGATTGCTTCTAAGCACTTAACTTCACTTTTAATGTTTCTTGTTCAGAAAACAGGTTTGTTTCTTGTTTCATGGAGAATATTCATATTAAGGAATCTTTTGTTTTCAGAGAAGACTCATGGACTGAACACAAAGGATTCCAATCTTTAACTCCTGATATAGTAATCTTGCACGGCTTAGCCACAGCCAGTTCAAAGATGATGAAACACTATTTCCTGTGATTCTTATTACCAAAAAAAGAAAAAGAAAAGGAAAAACTGTCAGAGATGGCTCAGCTGTTAAACTCTAGGCTTAAAACCAAAACATACTCTTTTATTTGAATGAGTGTTTGCTTGTGTATTACTGTGTGTGTATGTGTGTGTGTGTGTGTGTGTGTGAGTGTGTGTGTGTGTGTGTGTGTGTGTGAGTGTGTGTGTGTGTGTGTGTGTGAGTGTGTGTGTGTGTGTGTGTGTGTGAGTGTGTGAGTGTGTGTGTGTGTGTGTGTGTGTGTGTGTGTGTGTGTGTGTGTGTG